>VVHJ01008577.1:0-10021 GCA_015107715.1 Tylochromis polylepis | reverse complement strand
AAAAATTCTGCAAAGAGTGGGCCAAAATTCCTCCACAGTGATGTGAAAGACTCACTGTACAATCAGCTATAAGGTTTGGGGAGCAATTACTTTTTCACATAGGGCCAGGTAGGTTTAAATAACTTCTTTCCTTTAATAAATGAAATCATCATTTAAAAACTGCAGTTAATATTTACTCAGGTTATCTCTGTCTAATAACAACATTTGTTTGATGATCTGAAATGTGTGACAAATATGCAAAAAAACCACCAAAAAAAACTGGGAAGGAAGCTGTACTTTTTCACAGCACTGTGTTATAATACTTAAATAAAAACAGATACGTAAACTACAGTGTAGCGCCAGTAACGTGAGAGAATAAACGAGAAACAGCACAGAGGCGGGACGCTGCAGTTGTTATGTCCTTGCTGTGGATAAATTGCGTGTTGAACATGTGCCACTGGGATGTGAGCTAATTAGCCAAGGTTGAGTGGGACCCTGGGGGTGGGTTAACGTGTGGGGAGGAGGGAGGAGAAGAGGGAGAGGCTGCCAAGGTCAAACCCATGAGTGCACATGTGCTACCAAATCCATACAGCACAATGGTCCCTCTGTGCCACTCTGAGGGGTTCATTTGATTCAGTCTCTTCATTACTTAAGACCATCTTCACTTCAGCAATACACGCCTTCATTCCAGTTATCTCTGCCTGTAGTCCTGTAGTTGGTCTAAAAGGTAGCATCTTGAGTTACCAGCGATACAAATGCATAAATGCTTCACATGACTCCTATGTATCCCATTTACTCGCCTTCATGCCTGCACCCCACACCTGTCCTTGCTTTTCATCTCTGTATGTCCTTTGATCTATTTCTTTCATAACAATGTCACACTCCTTCTTCTGACATGTATAGCCTATAAAGAAAACACAGGTAAGGCATGCATGCCTTAATGCATGCACATAATTCAATACAGCTGAGTGAAATATGAAATATTGTAGCAAAGAAGAAACAATTTATGTCCCTCCTATCTCATTCTGTATTGGTCTCACAGTGACTACAGTACGAATATTTTTCCTGACGGCATATTGAGGACAGGGTCATGTTTGCATTAAGAGGTAAATTATGACACCAATAGCAATGCTGGCATGGCACAAAGAGATGTAGGAGTAGGTGAGGGCAGAGGGGCTGAGATGTTGGACGGATCAGTGCAAGTAATATGTAGCTGATAGGTGAAACACATAATTTTTTTATTCACATCCCTAAAAATTCTCATTAAATTTGGCAGCGAGGCATTCTTCACTTCAACTTACTCACCTTGAACAACAAAGACATTTTCAAATTTCTGTAAGTGAGTCGCTGGCAGGCAGTGAGTCATGCTGTCTGACTTTGCTTTGCTTCCTTGATAATTGTGCAGTTAAAGATCTGCAAGGCCTTGAAAATGCAACATTTTCAATCTTTCAATATTCCAAACTGAAAGCATTAAACTTTCTTTTTTGAAGTGCATCAAAATTACTCACCCTCTTCTGAAAACTCAGAAACCACTTCCAGACAATTACTTTTATGGGCCTTTCCACCCCACATGTCAGAAGACAATCCACTTTCTGAGGCTTTTCTTTATCTTTTGCTCTTATTCTCCTTCTTTTTCTTTTATCGATGGCTGTAGTTACACTTGGCAGATAAAGACTTAGTGCTGCTGTTAATCAAACAAGCAAAAGTGTATCTGTAGTTGGAAAGTGACCTCAGTTCAAGCATCTGACAATGCTGCTGACACCTTAGCCATAGAATTTTCTTTTTTTTCTTTTGTTTTTTTTTATACTTTTCTATAGAAAAGTTATTAAATCATTTAAAGTTATTAAAGTTATTATGATCTACATGAGAATATAATACCTCTGCTCTATTGCTTATTGTGATTTATTAATTTTTAGGGATTGTCCTTGATTAAATTATATATATGAGGTGATTGCTACCTGCCAAACTTGCCACTGGCACCCCGTTCTCTTCACAGATAAGAGCAAGTTCAGACTAAAGAGTTTGATGAATGATATGCTGCCTGCAACATCATCTATGAAATGAAAAGGGTACCAGTGGGGGACCTGCCAGTTCTGGTGTTCTCTGGTGAATGCCAGTCGAGCTAAAGAGCGCTGGCCTGGGAGAACTGGCTCCACTGAAGGACTTCACACCTTCATCATGGAATCTGATTGTGACAGTTTGATCACAAACACGCACATGAGCAGCCCGGTTATTTTGTAGGGTTCTGGCGATGCTGATATCAGTCCTGCTGCCGGGTTAATGCTCTTCTGCTCCTCTCATGTAATGCCTCATCTCCTGGCATCTCTTCTACGCACTTGAAAGTCATGGGAGACACTCTGGCCAACCTTCTTATGATGTCACGTATGGATGAGCTGGACTATCTGTGCAACATGAATGGGCTGGAAGTACTTCCCTGTGCTACCAGCAATGACAAGGACACAAGCAAAAAGTAAAACTAGCGAAAAATCAGTCAGGAAGGATAAGCAGAGTGCAATTGTCCGTGGCCACCACCTGCAAAGCCATTCCCCTTGCAGGGGTTATCTTGTGGCTACTCTAGTGCATCTGATTCACAAAGGTTTATGGTTCCAAAGTGGACAGAGGGATTTCTGATCCAAGGCTATATCTGTTTGTATTAACCCTTTCTGACAGCATGACACATGCATTCTAACCATTTTTTGTGTAAACAAAACATCCTTGGTTCTTCAACTACCACAGCTGACTATAGTTTTAAAGTAAGCCACATTCCACCTGTATTAATATAATTTTATATCTAGAAGTTCTTTCCAATTACCCTTTATTCTTTTGTGCCTTTTCAAGTTCATCTATTGGCCTTGCTTGGCACATCATTCTGCCTCTTCTCCACACTTTATTTGTATCAGTAAATTTTTTCCTCGCTCTTCAGGGTGTTGCTTTCTATACATGTTTTCTTTTGCCAAGGCCAAGGCCTCCTCTAAACGCCTGCTGAACTTGATGAACTTCCTGTTTATATGAAGAAATCTTTGCCAGGCTACCTTGGCATCTCTTATATTTGTCTCTACATGCTATATGTAGTAAACAACATACAGAGTCAAAAGCTAAAGTAAGATATGGTATGGGTTTTCCATTAAATAGCCTCTATAGAGAGCACTGGTTAGACAAGACAGCACATTCTCACTCCCAGCTTGGTACATACTGATGTCAAGATGTTATATATAAATGCAAGAGACAACAGCATTGTTTTCTGACACACAGAGATACCTTTTAAGCATACCCCTTTAGCATGTTTTTATCATACTGCCAACTGTAAAATAAAATTTGCTTCATCTTACAATTCATCTGTCCTATTCCTGCAATGTGAAGCTGAACAATCGCTGCAACTTGTGTCTTCCCCTGTTCAAGTAAAGCACTTTGTTTATTTGGATTATTACATCCAAAGATAGTGAAAGATGTACCCTTAGGCACCCTCCTTGATTCAGAGATGGTTTTTCTTTTTTCAAGTAAATGGCCTCCTTGACTCCCCGCTCAAACCAGCGTTCCTCCCTGTCCAGGATGTGTACATCCTCATCATTGAAAGAGTGGCCACTCGCCTGTAGGTGTGAATAGACTGCAGAGTCCTGGCCTGACGAGGTAGCTCATCTGTGTTGTGCCATCTGTTAGCCAGAGGTTGTTTGGTTTCCCCGATGTATAAATCCTGGCAATCCTCCTGGCACTTCACAGCGTACACTATATTACTCTGTTTGTGTCGGGGGACCCGATCCTTGGGGTGGACCAATTTTTGGCGCAGTGTGTTTTGGGGTTTAAAAGCCACAGAGACGCGGTGTTTAGAGAAAATGCGTCTCAGCTGTTCCGAGCATTCTTTAGGTGCCTTCCCAGCTTTGACAAATGTCCAGCTGGGATAGCTACATTTACTCAGGGCCTTCTTGATGTGATTTTCTTGTTTGTTTGATCAGTGGTTGTTGATCAATGGTCATGACAATCTGCATATTAATGATCAAGAAACTGACCTCACAATCCATTGTTCATCAGTGGTGCTAGTGTCAGTCATTATGTAAATGTACTGTTTATAAGGTCAAGGAAAACTGCAGTCAGCTGAGACTGAAGAAGTCACTTCAACGACTGATGAAATGTGTCTCCTATTGAAAACGCTACGTCCAGATGAACAGAATTAACTTTTTGGGATTTCTTGTGTGAATGTATGTATGTGTGATTGGGTGAATATAGCTAGTAGAAGAAAAACGCTATCCAAGTACCAGGCAGATTTCCGTGCCTTGATTACTGCCAACCTTGCCTTTCACACACTCACAACAGAATGTCACTCACTTCACACAACAAAGCAGCAACCTTCAGCGTTAAAAAATGAAGCTTGGCAGTGCTGTAACCCACTGTTCCTCTACTTGAGGCTGGATCCAAGAACAAACAGACTCCCATCGTAACAGGAGAAAGAAGCCCATTTATTCCATCATGGATGGTTTGGGAAGCAACTCTCCATTTTCTCTCTTGGACCAAGGAAGGCCTATCATTACGGCTTCTTAGTTGAGAGAATACATCTGACAGCTTTTGTGATGCCTTGGGGCCTACAGGAGTGGATCAGAATAGTGTTTGAATATACCTTTGACCTTTGAGAGACACGATCTGTTTTCCATATCACGATGACTAAAAAGCTTTTAGCAAGCCATCCTCAGCTCGTGTGGAAGATATCATGCACCCACCACCTCTTAAAAGCGTCCTTAAAGGCCCAGCAGACACACTAAAGCATCCCTTATCAGTAGTGTCACTACTCAGCACTCAGAGTGTCTGCTGTTTTTTTCTCATGGACAGATGCTCCAAAGGATATGAAAATATACTGATAATATCCCATTTTACATGATTTGCATAAACCTATAAAACATCAAAATCAGACAAGATAGACACCATCAAGATATATGATGACTATACCCTAAGTTTGGGTTAGAAAATCAGCTGTTCACCCAGCTGACAACCAGCTGGAACATTGTAGGCTCAAGAAGAAGACCATATCACCCAGAGGGAGATGGTCAAAGACTCCCCTGCTGATGGTGAACATTCTCCCACAGATTGTGAAAACCTGTGTGTTGCTTAATAAGCCAGCCTGTGGAATGCAACTTCAGAAAAAGTGAGCCAGTGAGTTTTTACTGCCTATTCCAGAGGGAGAAACAACCTCTGATTCTGACTAACAAGAAAGTGGAACCCCCATACCATTGAAATACATGAAAAAAAGTGGAAAAACTGAAAGCAAAAAGCCCAATGCAGTGCTAGAGATGTCTGCAGAGAGAGGAAAAAAGAGTTATGACAACAAAGTAAGGCATTCTGGGAAAAGAGGAAAGGCAACCACATCCTAATTAGAAACATCACTCCCTGGTGTAGTACAGGCACACTTTGTTGTCACTAGAAAAACAAGAAAGTTGTCTATCAGGTAAAGAGGGAGCTTCCGATTTCTGAATTTGTGCATGAGCAAAATATTGTATCATTGCCTCCAGCTTCCATGTAAGCATGAAAATACTTGTGCTTGATCAAAGGAAAAGTACAAAAGAAAAGATTTTTATGAAACACAAATGCATCGGCACAACCTGAAAGCAGCAGTGAATGAAGATGACTGTACTGATACCTGCCGGTATACCGCTGGTAGCGAAGCAGATGAAAGCACAATGTCAGCTGACACAAAGGATGCTTACAACTTCAAAAAATAAAATTTAAAAAAATAATAAAAATATGGCTGAGCAGAGACCAGAAGATTTGGAGGACACTGTGTCATCAGCCGGTCACGGCAAGCAGTGAAGGGACCAGTATTGAAAGTCTTCACCAAAAATTAACTGGAAAAATCTGGGTTTTTTTTTTTTTTTCCAATCTCATCATACAACACTTGCCATGCAGAATTAAACTTGAAGCACTGTCTTCATCACCAACCAGATACTGACCACAGAGCGCTCATTCCATCGTTTATGAGACAGTTTCCAGAAGAGCAGTCACTGAATAACATTTCCCAGAGCAGCTTTCACACATTTCATGGACTGTTTTGAAAAGCAGATTGTATTCGCATGAACTTGGACTGCATGGTATGATTTACCACAGGAGCTGCTGAGCCAGCTCTGTGCTGCAATCAGGATCTTGTGCACATCCATCATACTCTGATGTGCCGCAGCCAGAAAGCAGTGCAGAAAGTGACTAGAGCAAACAGTGGCGAGCATCCCTTTATGGTCACAGTATACCCATCTTCTGATGGCTGCTTCCAGCAGATACCAGACAATGTCTCAAAGCTCAAATCATGTCAAACTGGTTTCTTGAACATGTCAATGAGTTCACTGTACTTAAATGGCCTCCACAGTCACCAGCTCTCAATCCAGTGAAGTATATTTGAGATGTGGTGGAGGGATGTGACAGTTTGCTGTCAGGATGTGACAGCAACTGTGTGATGCTACCATGTTAATATAGACCAAAATCTCTGAGGAATGTTTCCAGCACCTTGTTGGATCTGTCCCATAAAGAATTAAGGCCGTTCTGAAGGCAAAAGGAGATCCAACCCGGTAGTAGCAACATGTATCTAAAAAAGTGTCTGACGAGTTACGTAGTGTTTGCCACGTGAGCCACCACACACAGTTGCACTCTGTAGTCATTCATCTGTATATTGCTTGTATATTGTGTGTTGTCTGTCAACATGTGCATTAGCATAGTAAGACACAGGTGTGTATAGCAGCCATTACACAGAGTCAAAGGTCGGTGTATGATAGGGCATGAGATTTGTATGGTTTGTTTATGTGAGAATCCCAGTATTTATTTGCACATTATGTAGCCTGATGGGGCTTGCCCTCAGAAAGTAAATATTCAGCACAATGGTCAAACTTTTGGTCGTGTTTTGCTTAAGTTACATTTTACATTAAGCAATCAAAGAATACTGTCCACTAAAAATGTGCAAATTTCAAATAAAAGTGTGTCTTATGCGTTGTTTTACATGACAGTTTGAGAACTTATTGTTTCTAGCCTCTTTACACACCAAAACGTAAAATTATGTACACTTTTTTTTCACATTTCATTAAAGTCAAATGTTACTGGGCTTGTGTGGAAGGACAGATAATAAAAAGACATTATTGAATTTTTGCTTTGAAAGCTAAACCATCTGAAAAAGAAATCCGCTACCAATAAAACGTGCACACCATGCTCACAATGTTACAACAATGATTCCCTTGTTTCAATTTTAAGCCACCCTGTCAGGGACACCAAGCATTTAACCGCAACTGAAAAGCCAGGCTCAAGTCCAATTTATTTATCCATTTACTGATGTAAAGTATACAAAGGATGCTAAAACCAATAACAACAGAGATGATATAAGAAGGGGTGAAAGAAAATGTTCATCAAAATCTCCAGGACAGGTCAGCGTGTGCGTGTGCTGTCACTGACAGTAATCAAAGTCGTAATCAAAGACAAACACATGAGAACACAGTATTGCCTTGACAAGCAGAAGAAGAAAAAAAGAACCTCAGAAAGCACTATTATTGTTTTGTGAAGCTACTCTATCAGTGAAATTGAGGAATCTAATAGCAAAAGATGAATAACAAGCATCAGGTCCACAAATGAATGTTGTGGCTCGGAAATCAGAAGTACATAATAAGCTGTCTAGTAAAGGACAGCGTGTGGGGAAAATCTGTTTTCAGAGCCACATGCTGTCCACATTCTGGTTCTGTGATATATACTCAAACATGAACGCATTACGTTTTCCAGCTCTTTGAGAGCCAGATCCTGCTGCACCGCTGTCTCTCAAGGTCGCTCTCTGTCTGCTCCAGCTTAACCAAGGTCACCCGCTTCACTGCGGGCTCTCTGCAACCTTGAGCAGCTAACCGACCGGGAAATGTGTGTTCTCCCGTTCCACCATGTATATCTCCCAGTGTCAATCAGACAGATACAGAGCAGGGCTGCCATTTAATGTTCCTGCATGCTGCCTCTTGGTCATTAGGTCAATCCACTGGATGTAATCTGACAAAAAAAAAGGCAATCGCCCAAGGCCATCAGTGAAAATAGGACAAGTTGAGCTTCTGAACAAATGTTAATCGAATTAAGTGCTTCAATACACCAGCCGTAGTCTGAAATGCTTCCACTTGTGTGTGCTTGTGTGTGTGTTTATATGTTTTCCTGCATGTGTGTGAGTCTGTGTGTAAATCTTTTAAGAACCCAAAAGATCTTGACTTTCAGTAGACGTTAACAAATTATGAAAAGTCACAAAAAGAAAAAGAAATGTAAACATACGTGGCTGTTCCAATTAACAAGGCCGCATAGTAAAAGCTTTTTAAATAAAGGCAAGCCACAGAGTGCGAAAGGCATTAAAGCCACAATATTGAGAGTGTATCCGCGACCTTGGTTTTGATATAAAATCCAGTGGCCTTGCCTCCACTGCCCTCCATGTTAAAAGCTCTTTGTGATGAGGAAATTACTTTATGAACCTCTGAAAGACACTCCAACACTTCAACCTCCCGTTAGTTTCATTGCTAGGCCATGAGAGAAGTGCATGTGCGTGCGTGCGTGCGTGCGTTTTCACCGTTCTCTGTCTGTGTTCTTTATTCATGTTTTCTCCAAAAAATCATCCCTTCCCTTAAAGAAAAAAGAAAATTCCCGATTGCAATTTTTTGAACTCTTTGTCCTTCTACTTATAAAGCATTTGAAATGAAATGAGTAAAATAAAATCTGTAAATTATAAAAAAAAAGAGAAGAAAATGTAAATAATGTGCATAATTTGAGTGAATGGTGAATTCAAGGGTCTCTGGATAAACCGACTGTGAGAGACTGCTTTATGTGGTGTTAGCTTCAGCCCTTCAAACAATTCTTATAACCTCTGCTGGAACAACAGGTCTGTTTTTCTTTTTTTTCCTCCAAGGTCTGTGGAAATGAGTTTATTTGAATGTGCTCACGGCATTGGGTGAATCATATTTATATGTGAGCGTTTGTGTTTAGGTCTGTAAGAACTTTGTTCCTTTAACATGTACCTGGAATGTTCAGTCCAGATAGAAGCAGAAATACCAAACATGTGTCTCTCTGGCCTTGAGACTTCACAGGGCTCTGACTGCGGCACTCAGCTCGGTAAACACAGTTTCCTCCTGTGGCTTTCTGTTTGGAAAGGAAACAAGGAAGCTGATCAAACACTGGATCACAAGGCCATGGCTACACAGTGCTGGAGTCGCTGGTCTTTGAAAGTGGAAAAAAAAAAGAAAAAAAATGTGCAAAAACATTGTCCTGCCCTGCTGAATATTATACATGTGCAATATTTTCCAAAAATAAATCTTGTGGTGTAGATATGCTTATCCTTATCTGAACAGATTTACACCCCAGTCCTGATGACATCATAGAGTCGGAGTAAAAGGGTGCACATGATAGAGGACATTAACTGGCAATAACTGGATGGATAGACAGTGGCTGTAAAGAGGAGGTGAAAAGGGGGAATAAAAGGTATAGAGGGGTAAAGCCATGAGGATTAAGTTAGGTGGCAATGGTTCCCCCTTGTGACTTATTATCAAACTGCAAGATTTACAAGAAAGTCAGTGAAGTTCTTTTTTTGTGAGAGAATAAATAAACCTTTGAATGCCTGGAGCTATATCATGAAACCTAATTAGTTTAATTTCAGAATTTAAACAGTTGTCCTGGGCTTTGATCTGTACTTCTAAGATGCATGGTAAACACTCGATACTCCAAACATGCAGAAATTAGGGCAATAGCCCTAATCAATGCTAACAGCTGACCTGATTGGCTACCTCCCTGGACTTTTTTTTTGGGGGGGGGCAATAACAATAATAATAATGATAACAATGTGCAATAAACATACACTCATTCTTTTATTTATTAAGTCATTCCTTTGCTCATAAAAAAAAATCCACTTTAAGTTACTGTGTTATATTATGTTGTGTTGTATTTAGTTGTGCATAGTGCCGACATGGGACAGTTTCCAATTTCATTGTACTATTGTACTAGGTATGACTGTGCAATGACAGTAAAGAGTTATCTGTTATCTGTAAATTCACAATATATAATGTGACAGTAATTGAAT
>VVHJ01008573.1:32402-43621 GCA_015107715.1 Tylochromis polylepis | reverse complement strand
TTTTGCCATTTTTGAAAAAAAAAAAAGAAGAAGAAGAAGAACAAAAAAGGACTCCAGTCTTGGTTCACAGGTGGGGAAGTCCAGTACGTTTCTCAGAGTTAACTAGATAGATGACAAATGTGTCTAGTTTACCGGTGGGCTTTGTCACTTGTCTGTGCCGCCGCTTCTGTCTTAATGAAAACAGGTGGTCATTTATCAGCTGCAGTATCTGTTGCACAAGTGAAATTTCAAACAAGCAAAGTACCTTTGGACTGTGCTCCCTGTTGCCATCTGTGAAAACCAACTCACCCCAAAGGTTCCAAATATTTTTACAAAAATATATATATATATATATATATATATATAAAGTTTTTTTCCCACCAGCAGGGGGAAACATTTCTCTTTTACTGCCATACACAGCTAAACACTATATAATTTTCCACTGCTACAAATACACATGAGGCATGTTACATTATTAAGGTGACCAGATCCCAAAAAAAGTCAACATGAGGCAAACATTGTATTTGTGTGGGTCAATGTAGGACATGTTGGCAATGCCAAGAGGTGGTCTGACATTTGTCTAACTTAAAAAATAAAAAGGATACATAAAAATGTGCAGGTTACCAGATTTGCATTTAGTATGTAAAGGTCAAATAAATGATGGTTGAATACAACTTTTCCAACTCCTTTGCTAAGTAAGGATAAAGTGAACTTTGTTCTTGTGGTCTCATTCGATACTCTTTATATACTCCTGTATTTTCTTTTATTTCACTTTTTTTCTAGCTGCTTTCCTGTCTGGGAACCATCATTGGACTTAAGTATACATCCACAGATTATCAGTTTACTGCTGTTCTTGGTCTCATCCTCCCCACATGCTGTGTAAACCAGTCCTCTGTGTTTCCCCTTTAATTTCCCAGTTTGGTGCCTTTGGCTCCAGCCCAGCTTTGTTTCATATTTTCTGTAAGCTCCAGCAGTAAAGCTGTGTTTTTTGAGTTTAGGTCTGCCTCTGAGTCCTGGGTTTGGAGCCACACTCTACAAAATGCAGGACACTGCTGACAATGCATTTCCACATAAAGAGTTACATCAGATCACCCTGTGCATTTTGCATATAAATGCATAAATATAAAGCAATAGCAATAGTCTTATAACACTATGGCATGCTACAACTATAGGCACTTGAAGAAATACTGGTCTGTCTGCTGGTTTGTTGAGCCTTATCCCAGGTCTACACAGAGCCTGACCCCTGCTTGCTCCTCCTCTCTTGACTGCAGCTCTGCTCTGTAGGAGGAACAAACTTGAGCTCCACTCTGAACACCACAGGAATTTGATCTGAATGAAGCCTGGTGTGGGGGGAGACTGTGTTACCACAGTGAAACGCTCACTATCTCTATAAACTGTTGATAAAAGTGAAGCAGCAGAAACACTGGCCCTGCGTCATTTAAAATATGTCCAGTTCGGAAATACTCTACTGGCTTGACCTTTTTACAAAAGCACTTTGAAGTCAGGCTATATGGGCCTGCAACAGGAAAGGTGAGAAAAATGTCAGGAAGACTTATGGTGGGAGTCATGGGCGTGGACATAATGAAAGTGCTTACAGCTTTTAACGCTTTACCAGCAAATGCGAAACAGACACAGCAAGATACCATGTGATGTTATTCCCAAGATAAAAAGTAAAAGTTAATTATTGTTGTACTCAGGCTTCTGTGTGTTTACAGAATTTAGAGTCTAAGCAAGCCTGTGTGTAAGAAACCTATTGTACTTCTGATTATTCAGCCGGTCTCACTATTTCTGACTACTTTTTCCCTACAGTATCCTCCTAAGATTAGTCACAACAGATGTTTTTACATTCTATAAATAACCAAAGTTTTGCTTTTGCTGAGTTGTATAATTTGGAGAAAGCCAAAATGTGATCTTTCTCTGAAATATTTTTGAGCCATTTTTGCACTTCAGATGAAATTCACCCAGTGTCTCTTGCATCATTACAACATGACTTCATGCAGTAAGCTCTTCTAGTCTGAACACATCAGTTGCGAAATGATGACCAAGAAATCTGCTTGTTTGCTTGCCAAGATTCCACCTAAATGCTGCAGGGCTGAGAGGTACTGAAAGCTAGCATTAATTGAACTGCTCACTTTGTGACAGTGACACACATGTCCCCGAGGTAAGAAAGTTTTTTGTTCCACCTAAAGCATCTACCACACCCAGCTTTCACCACCCTTTGGATGAGTGCCAAATGAGGCATTCACGTCATGTGTAGGAAAGTAGTATTCAGGTGAAACAGGGTGTTTAAGAGGATTGATTCACTAATACTGTAATAATTACTTACTAACAATTACGTGTTTGGGAGTGTGTGCTTTGTAATTTAGGCTGGACAAACTAAAGAATGGGAAGTGTTGTAATCAAAAATGTTCCTCGAAAACTGTCACATGTGTCTGCTTAAAACCATTGAACTGGCCTTTGTTCATAAGGACTACTACATCAAACAGTTATTTGGTCAATATCTAAGATAGTACCTCTATTAGCACCACATGTGTATCCCTGAACATATATTTCATTGCAGTCAGATACCTTATTTTTTTCAGGAAACTTCTTCATTCACAGAAACTGGGATTACTATTTATTTACCTTTTTTTGGTAACAGACTCACACAGTTTCATTTCAGAATTCAGTAACAAATCTCTGTTAAAGTCATTTGAGAGACCATAGATTTAAAATAAAGAGCCAGTTTTCGTTGGGAGCAGCGTTATTTTAACAGCCTCACTTTTTCCGTCTCCACCTTTTTATGATATTTTTGTCATAAATCATATGACACAATCGAAACCATCCACTTCTGTGTTATGTTTTTAAATGCTCACCAAGAAAGGTACCACATAAATTATTGTCTTTTATCAGTCTATTATCAGAGACATGCCCAATTTCTTCGTTAATGCAAAATAAGTATTTAGATTAAATCCCTATTGTACTGTCCCAACACGCCTTTGGCCATTCAGGATAAACCTTGTGTGTAGCCTGGCAACGCAAACTGTGAGTGTGCCAACAGCTAGTGGTGCTGGGAACCCAGAAACCAGTGGTGCACTCTTTAGGAATTTCACGGGCACTGGTAAAGTTTTTCAGCTAAGTGGGAAAGCACGTTAGCCAAAAGGTGTGTGATACATTTTTAGGTGCACAAAAAAAGAAAAGAAAAGAAAATGTAGAATGGAAATGTAAAATTGCAGCTTTAGATGCTCAAATAGTCTATAGTTTGGATTCACCTTGTCCATTCTGGAGTCTTTCCCTCTTGTTTCGGTGTAGTTCATATACATTGTTGTTCATAACAAACAATAGGCTGCTCGGAGATATTACAGGCCAGAACAAAAGGGACATACAACTCCACCTTTCTCCGCCTGCTATCAGCAGTCATGAGTAACCGGACTGTGGGGGGGGAGAGGGGTTAAGAACCGCCCAGCGCTGTAAAACTTCTTCCTACCCCTCTGGACGGTCAAAGTGCAAACGCAGTTAACAATAGGCTACAGATGCTGTCAAACTGAAGCCGAACTTTTACTCGAGGATTGACAAGATTTTGTTTTATTTCTAGACGCGATGGGATCACTACTGAAAAGCAGCATTTTTATTCTCCTGGCGTTCTTTCAAGCCGTAAGTAACATATTCAGTATGCGGAATGTATTGCTACGCATTTAGTGTCGAATGTAGAAAAGCGGATCTGTACAGGTGTGGCTCTGGCTTGGTATCTGTGGCTGGGTGTGTTATGTGAGCGCTAAAGATGCCAAAGATGATATGTCCTTAATCTTCCTGTTAAAAAAAGAGGAAAAAAAAGAGTTTTCACCTCTTTTATTCGAAGGTCACAGGACAGTTCATTTGGTTCATTTCGCCATACGGGATGTGGGAGGAAAGTTTCGGGAGACGAAGTCTTAATCAGGTCCACTTGTGAGGCAGACGCAATAATCACATTATTATTTACCCTGCTACATCTTAACACAGTGGGAATAATGTCCAGATTGCATTATGTGCGATCAGAAAGCCCTGTATGTCCTTATGTTGTAACAGACTTTAAATTATAACATTTAAATACAAATTTAGATAGATAGATAGATGTATGATCTATCTATCTATGTATAATAATGTACCTTTTCCTTGCTCTTTGTTTACCTGCAGCTTGTGGCTGTGGGAGCAGAAGGAAATGGACGACTGCTGCGCAGGCAGAAGAGAGAGTGGATTGCACCGGCCCGAAAGCTAAATGAGAACCATGATTACACCGGCCTTAACTTCATTGCTAAAGTGTGTATTTATTTTTCTTTATTTTCTTTATTTTCTTTTCCGAACAATTAATTTCATCTTAGAAAAAAAAATATATATACACACATATACATATGTGTGTGTGTGTATGTATTTTCCACAGTCATATGCATATTTTTATGCTGGCAAAGCAACAGTTTAATGTATTTTACTGTTTGAAGCAAATCATTTTCATGTCCTTCAGCCGGCTTTGCTTTTCACTTGCATACCTTTACCAAGAATATTTGAGAGTTGCTTCAGACACAGACACTGGCAGACCGCCATATTCATAATGCCTCAGATCAGATACAGCATGCAATGACCGATACTGCTTTGTGCGCTTTTTTTTTTTTTTTACACAGCCCTGTTTATTGTTCTAAAGTGTATTAATCTTCATAACTCACCTACTAATGTTAAGTAATTGCAGAGTTTAACTCGTGTATATCAAAAGTTATTCAGACGGTACTGTAGGGGTATTCGCAGATGGTCTCACCAGACTAAAAGCAGTCTGAATGACAACCTTCAATGTTGTCATGCTTATATTTATCAGAATTTTATTCATTTGGAATTATGCTTTAAAAAATACAACTTTTAAACTATATGGTATAATATGTTCAGTAAATATGTTTTCTTACATTGTTAACTGAAGGTCTTGGCCTTCCAGATGGATTCATTCTGTTTGTGTATCTGAATTTCAGATTCGCTCTGATAAAGAGGAGTTCGCAAAGGTGCTCTACTATATAACAGGGCCTGGTGCTGACCAGGACCCTGTTGGTAGATTTCGTATTGACCACAACTCAGGCTACGTGAGAGTCTATTCTATTCTGGATCGAGAGGAGATCGCCTTCTATCGTGTAAGAGCACTTTCAAATCCTCTTTATAAAAAGCCATGAGTTACAAAGTGTTTTTAATACAATTGTGCTTTATAGTTAAGAGGTGTGGCAAGATTCACCAATGGGACCCAGGCTGAAAAGTACATTGATCTTAATATCACCGTTGTGGATGAGAATGACAACGCACCAGTCATTAAATTACAGCAAGTTGGATACGTCAATGAATCTAGTCGATCGGGTATATTAAGATTTGTTTATGCGTCTTTTTTTATTTTATGGATCACAAAAACAATGCTGTCTTTAACTCAATTAATTTACCGGAATTGCTGTTTTTATTTGCCTTTGATATCCTAGGTCTTGTTGTCATGAAAATTATAGCTACTGATGCCGATGATGAGACTACAGACAACGCCAAGCTCTCATACAGCATTGTTGAGCAGGCTAGCACAGCTGGGTTGTTCTGGATCAACTCTCAAACTGGAGAGCTCATGGTTCGAAGTACCTCACTGGATCGGGAGGTGAGCCAACTTACTGACCTTTTAAGTACTGTGAAATTCATCTCGTGCATCTTCAGCTATTTAATGGAAAAGCTTGCAACTCACAAGACTGTAGTCAAATCATTATTATATTAGTAGATTTTGTCACAGCCCCCCTACGTTCATCGTTATAGTGCGACCTCATATTATAAACTTAATTTGTAAGAAATTAGTCAGATTTTCTTCACCACACTGCACGTACATATTCTATTTTCCAACATATTCATATGTGAAATTAAATTCTAAAATCCAATAATCATTTCTAACTTTTGTTTTTTAGAAACAAGATACATATAAGTTAACTATTAAAGTCTGTGATTTAAATGGACTCCCAGGAGGAAAAACATCAACTGAAGAAATCGAGATCAGACTTGTTGACATAAATGACAACATTCCAACGCTGGAAAAAGAAACAGTAGGTCTTCCACATTTACCATATCCAACCCTTCTATTCTTCTGTTAAGTTTTTTTGTTTGTTTGTTTTCATAGTGGTCAACAATAAGTATTTTTTTTAAACAATTGTTGTTCATGTGCATCTTATTTGCAGTATGAAGGGCGTGTTGAAGAGAACACTGTCGGTGTGGAAGTTATGAGGATAAAAGCCATTGATATGGATCTAATTCACACAGACAACTGGCTGGCTGCTTTCCAGATCGTTTCAGGGAATGAGGGAGGTTATTTCGATATCACTACGGATCAAGAAACCAATGAGGGAATTATCACAGTTCGGAAGGTAAAGAGTGCTGTACAATTAGAGTTGTATACAGTAAAAGGAAAAATGTGTTTCGACCAGTAGAGTCAAAATTCATGCCTTACCTCTTATCTACAGGCTCTCGACTATGAGGAACTGAAGGTGATGAACTTGCGTGTCATGGTTTCCAACAAAGCAGAGTATAATTTTGGCAGTCAGTCTGCGACAGGGGCAACAAGTATGAAAACCTACCCAGTCACAATTAATGTGGTCAATCAGAAGGAGGGACCTCGTTTCCAACCAAGTGTAAAAGTGGTGACTGTCTCAGAGGCTTACACATCCACCTCCCTCGGCAAAGTCATAACTAATTACACTGCTATTGACACTGACACACAAAAGATTGCCACCAATGTGAGGTACTGTTAAATTGAAAGTGTTACATCAACCAATTGTTACACTGGATACGAAAAGTTTATTTTTGTTCTCACATGAATTTACTTTTGTACGTCAAGGTATGCAAAACTCCGTGACATTGACAACTGGTTGATTATAGATGAAAAGACAGCAGATATCAGGCTGAATAAACTCCCTGACCGAGAGTCCATGCACTTGGTCAATGGAACATATTACGCAGAAATTATATGCATCACCAATGGTGAGTTCTGTTAACATGGCAGCAAACATCAGTTTAATCAGGAGTAATATCGTACCCAACAGATTAATATTGATCTTACATTCCACTGGCTTTCAGATCTGCCCTCAAAAACTGCTACGGGGACCATAGCTATTCAGGTGGAGGACTATAATGATCACTGCCCAAGACTGACCTCTAAAACTCAGACCATGTGCCTTCAGGATAGTGTGATCTATGTCACTGCTGTAGATGAAGATCGCTTCCCCAATTCGTCACCATTTGACTTTACTGTGGTTGAAGAGAGCACCGCAGGGAAGTGGAGAGTGGAGCCTTTTAATGGTAATACCATGTGTACAATCACTGTACAGCAAAGGTCCAGCAAAAGCTTGTTAGATCAACATGTCGTCTGAGTTTTCTTTGAGAGTGAAGGCATTTATGGACAAATTGTATATTATGCTTTAGAAAAAATTTGTTTCTCGCTCTTTTTTTAATGTGTTCATTCTATTCCAAGTTATAGTAAAAAAATATATTTTGAGTGTGTTATCCTTGTGCACTTCATTGCACATTGCAAGACAAAAAGTAAGCACTTTGTACAGTAATTAAAAAAATATATATATACTAATTTCTTTCTTCAGAAACCACAGTCATTCTGCGAAACGAAAACAATTTGTGGCCTGGCGTCCACAAAGCGACACTGAAGATTATGGACCAGCAGGGAAAGTCATGTGCTGATGCTCAGACGATAGATTTGACTGTATGTACCTGCAATAAAAACACTAAATCCTGTGTGTCACGCTCTACGTCGACTGCAACTTTTGGAGCTGCGGGTATTCTGCTGATGTTGCTGGGACTGCTGCTGCTGCTCTGTGAGTAGAGCACTCAGTTGAGGATTTTACTCTTCTTGGTTTACAGGGATTTTTTTTCCCCATAATCTCACTTAAAAGGTTGCCTAACTGTGCATGTTGTAGCAAGCCTAGAGAGACTGACTAATGTGAAGGGTTGTGTCACATGCAGATGCCAGTTATTTTTTAAATACATTCTGTTTTCTGTGAATTAAGTCTGTTTATTCAGTTAAAGTAATTCATTGATTATTGGACTTAATTTGACTTAATCGGTATAAGAATTTCCAAGAGCCTATTTTGATCTAGTGGAAAATATGCCTGTTTTTCAGTGCTGCCTCTCCTGTTGCTCTTCTGCCTGTGTGGGAGTACAGCAGCTATCGGCGATTTCAAGTCTATTCCATACGACACAAAACAACAGCTGATCTCATATCACACCGAGGGACAGGGAGAAGACAAGGTATCACTGTAGTTTTGATGTGTTCAGGCACCTTCAACTCTGAATGTTTGATAATCAAATTTATCTGACTGGATCACACCCTTCTCTTGCAGGAGGTTCCTCTTATGCATGTCCCAGTGGAGGTTGATGGTGGTGCAGTGACAGCCCAGGATGTCAACATGTTTGAGGGAAAGGGATACTTTGGAGGACTGGCTGACTTAGGAGGAGCAGCAGGTGGAAGAGGAACCTATAGAGGCAGTGCTATACACACATCCAATATGACAGCTGACAACATGAACCTATACAACCAGTACAAATACTCCAGTGGACAGAACATGGACTTACTGAATACAGGAACCATGGGCAGACAAGATATGAATTTCTCTCAGTACAGAAGTGGGGCATGGGATGGCATGGCTCTATCTGAGGAATTTCTATGGGACTACTATGCAAGAGTAAGTGACCCCTAAGTTAGCTTAAAATTTCAGTCTTTCAGGTTAGATCTAGACATTATGTCTGAAGCTGTAATACATTCTTTTTCTTCCCCACTTCTTTGCAGAAATCCGATCATGCTGCACAGCAACCTCAGGTGAAGGACAGTATGCTGATCTACAACTATGAGGGTCAAGAGTCGCTGGCAGGTTCTGTAGGCTGCTGCAGCCTTCTTGAAAATGATGATGATCTTGCATTCCTTAATGACCTCGGGCCTAAATTCAAAACCCTGGCTGAGATTTGCCAGGGATCAACTATGGTCACCGAGTCTGTAGATGCGGCAGTTTCTTCCCTTCCAGTCAGACCCGTCTCTCCTTTCAGGCCTTCCACCTCAACACACACACATGTTCGTAGTCACACAGAAACCATCAGGGACAGGGATCGCGTCAATATTAACACCCTAAATACCTCCAATGTATCATCCGGATCTTCTACTGTTATTCAAGAGGAACATATCACTGGGAGAGCACAGAGCTCAGCAACTCTTCCTAATGTACACGTCCAGGACAACATAGTGATTCCCAGTCAGACACTGCTTATACAGCAGCCTGCCATGTACTATGCTGCTACGCCCATGTATGTAGTCGAGTCCAAGCCCCAAGTAATGCTTGTGGCAGGAGGCATGCAGCAGGCAGTGGGTCCAGTAGGCCAAGCTGGGCTAAGTCATGGGCTGGTGCAAGTCAGTGGCCTCCAAAGTTCCCAGGGTGTGGTACTTGTTGATAGACAGGGAGGAATGGGGGAAGCAACAGGGCAGGCAGCACAAGGACTTTCACAAGGAACCGTCTCCAGGTCCAGACAGGTATTGGTGGTGGAGAATGGATCCTCAGGAGGAGAGCAAGGTGTGCGTTTAGCACAGGGCTTTGTGCAGACTGGACAAAGGTCTGCAGAGCAGGGCTTTGAAGTCCGAAGTCAAAGTGTGCCAGTAAAAGCTCAGGGTTTTTCAATGGGTTCACACAGTTCTCTAGGGTCAAATGAGGAAGCTAAGCTGACAGTCACACCCAAGTCACATGGGACCAAGAGAGTGGTTGTGCAGCAGAAAAAGGTCTTGGTGACAGAGAGAAATTTGGAGTCTAGTTCCAGAGCTTAGAGCAACCATTTTGTGTAGCCTCGCCACAAACATCACTCTTGTTTTGACATGTAATGATATACTGACTGGACTGGAATGTACTACATTTATTTCTAGTAATGCAGATTGGTAATTGTGGTGTAAACTGGAGTTTGGTCTGCTTGACCCAAAGTCTTATACTGTAGGTTCTCATCTACTGATCTGAGACGTTGGCATGTAATACACACTATAAGGTGCGCTTAGCTTAGGTGCACCATTTTCTATATCGAACTTGTATTTGTCTTGTATGATATGTCAAAATTCAGTTCTGTCAACAGCAGGGGAATACAATACAGTATTAGTGTTGACTGTAGAGAGGAAATAAAGTGTAAAATTTTACATGGTCTTACATGACTTCTGTTATTAGAACTCAGCCAAGGAAAGAACAAAACATTGAGTGCACTTAACAGACCTATATGTGCTCCATTTATTTTAGTTACAAAATTAATATGGCTTCGGGGCAGTAAAACAACTAGTCCTAAACCAGTTCAGTTTAAACTTTGTATTCTTTTAAAAGAGAAAGTAAATTAAACGTAAGTCTACACCCTCTCCTTGGGCAGCAATAACTGTGCGACCATTGCATCTCCTGTCTATCACAGCTTCCAACCTGCCAAGCTGCTGTACAAGCGGGAACTACTGCACTGTTTGCGAGTGGTCCCTGAAGGCTATGGTACTGAATTAGTCAATAGCTAGAAATCACATGCAGGAACTTGATATGCAATTAAAGTGCAACATATAGGTCTAAACAGATACATCCACACTCCAAGAAAAACAGAATGTCAGCGCTATAAATCTTAGTAAAGACTTTTTGCAATGAAAATTCTCACATAGGATTATTTTCTGCTTAGTGGTAATTTTTTTAATATATAATGCTTATATATAATTAGTCTTTAAAAGAACACGATTTTTGGCAGAGGTAGAGGCTGTAGAGCTTTCATTTATCCTTAAAGGGTGTCAATATTAGATTTATTGCACAGACTGATGTATTATTTTAGTGTGTTGTGATTTTTAAGGTGCTTAATTTGTACATTGGTATATTTGTTTAGCCATGACTAAAGTTGTCATGCTAACTGTTAGATCATTAACCTACTTCATAATCTATTTTAGAAGCTGTACAGAAACTAGATAAATACTGTGTGCTGAAATAATACATCCTCTATTTGAATTGTTGCAATATTTTTATATTTTTCCAGAAGGTATGCATTTTTTTTATATAAGTATTAATTTTTTTATGTAAGTATTAATTCCCTGAGATTTAAGTGCCAAAGCTGAAGAAATGTATTTTGTGCCATCATTACCAAATTGATTTTGCGTGTGTGTGTGTGTGTGTGTGTGTGTGTGTGTGTGTGTGTGTGTGTGTGTGTGTGTGTGAAGAGAGAGAGGAGATGCAGCAGCACAG
>VVHJ01008569.1:22450-39933 GCA_015107715.1 Tylochromis polylepis | reverse complement strand
AGGTTAGTCATTAATATACTGCTGCATGGGCTGGGCTGTAGTTACATCGTAAGGTTTTAAAAACTGAGCTTTAAAATGAACAGTGGTAATAAAATGAGAGAGGCCGACAGTGATCATTGACTGTTTTTAGGGGCTTGTTCATATTAAATAGAACAAGATACAAAGCATTAAAACATGTTAAAAACACAACAGCCCTAATAAACGCAGAGTAGTTTGGACCCAGAAGCAGGGTTCATACGTCATCACTTAAAGACCGGATAAAGATAGCTGGTATCATAAGACTTGATGTCAGTTGTGAAAATATGATGTTTCTCTTCCACGTTTTGCACATTTCATGGTCCTTAAATTATGCAGATTGATGTCGTCCTTTGACTTTTGTAAACCATGGGTTTTACATTTCTAGCTTTTAGTGGTGTATTTAGCTAGTGGACTCAGGACTTGTGCATTCTTCTTGCTACTATCAATCCCAAAGTTCATTAATGTTTTAGTCCTGATTTAATTTCAGCACATTTTTATTCTCTCCTCCCAGGACATCAAATACTGCTGTTCTGCTGGTGTCACAGAGATATGCAAGGTGTCCTTTGGCTTCCACTCCCTCAATGCACTGGCTTGTTATACAAAAATGAATAGGAAGAGATAAAAGTCCTCTATCAAAGAGCGACAAGGTCAGAGGGAAAGTTGATGTTCCATTGGAAGCTTTTTTTTTGCTTTGCTAGTACTCACTAACAGTATTACACGTTACAAAGTAATGTGTTACTGTACTGTACTGTACATTTTTCAGTTATGCAGTAATGTAATGTGTCATTGTACTAAATTCCATAATTACATTACAGTTACAATTATGCCATGACTTGCACTGAAAATTATTTGCATGGCAGGTGGATAGAAAAAAAAAAAGCACATGCACTTTTCTTCCTGCACACTTGCACTACAATCAGCTGATTTGAGTTTGGGAGGAGCGAAACAGTGCGGGGGTCTACAGTGGAGATATGGATATTACTTTTATATTTATTGCCAAACAGACAAAAAAGAAGTGTGATGGTAAAATACAAACTGTAACAAGAACAGAAACAACCACATTATGCTGGTAACACAACTTTGGTTCTTTGCAAACATCTGCACAGACAGCATGCTAACACAAAATACCCAAGAACCCAGAATGGTGATAAGTCAAGTGAATGCCAACCCTAGCTCACCAGCCAGACCCTGATCCTCAACAAATAACATGAGCCTGATGAACTTGACTGCCTTGGTTAAGGTTAGGAAAAGATTGCAGCTTGAGTTAAACACAACAAGATTGACCCAGCACGGTGCAAAAATGACATTTGTCTAGTGTGTTTGAATGTTATGTCAAGAGTTTCTTTCCAAGCAGCCACATGTGATGAATTGAAGGTAAGACCTGCTTCCCAAGTCCTTAAACCCAGTGTGTCAAAGCACCATTTGACATAACACCAGCATAGATGTTTTTGGAACCAAAACAGGCTTTCATGGTATAATATAACGTTTATTGTTATTTATATATGATTTTTATGCTACCAGACTGACTGCCTGGAAGTGAAAATGAGTTATTTAATTGATAAAATATGAATATATACATATAGAAAGTGCCAGACAGTGACTGAGGCAGAATTACTTCTATGCATTTTGTTCTGTGTATTGTAAATGATCATTTCGCAACAGTTAGGTCTTATTTTGCTTTTTTGACTGATCATGTTTTGCAATTTCACTTCATATGTGAAATGGTTTTTACAGCCTAAATCAAAGCCAGTTAAAAATACAGATGAGGAATTGTGTCATGGTATCTTTGCTTTGTGTATTAAAAGTAGAAATGTCCAAATGCCACAGAAAACAAATATCATGATCTCAGAATTGGTACAGTGCTTAACTGTGGTAATAATGCTGGATTTGTTATAGTAGGGACAAGATCTAATGATCTAATAATAAATCTGCCTCCATATTATTAGTATCTAATGAGACTCCTTTTCTTTTGTGAGATTAATCATTCAGCTGTGTGCTGTGTGCTGGCACAAAAGGTGGAATAGTCCACATGAGCCCATGAATTCATGAACCCCTTCCAAGCCATGTCCGACTCCACCTGGGGCTCTCAGCTTCTTCCTGTGAATAGGTCAGCCTTTGTCTCTTTTGTGATGTACTTTCTACTAATTCTGTGTCTTTCTTTCCTTCACTCATAAGAGAAAGCCAAGTCTTTATGAAAGTTTATAGCCATCGCCCTGTGGCACTGGGTGGTACGATCCATTCATTTGTCACTTCATTTATTTGTCTGTGTCAAAAGGAAATCGGAGGCAGCAAACTATCAAAAAAGCTAAACAGTTTGATTCTCCACACATGCTTAATTACTGCCTCACAAAAGCTTTTTTTTTTTATCAAATTCCCCTTCAAACAGCTGTGGGAAACTCAACAGAAGTGACTAAACAGCTTCAGAGCTCAGCGGAACATTTTAGCTCTTTAACACAAACTGTATGAAATAAACAACAAACCCAGTCAAAGCAAGTATATTTATACAGTCAGGGAACTCATATCATCTTACTACTACAGAACACGTATATGAAATACTGTAAAGAGACTGAGCCACTCATCTCATGCTCCATGTAATGTATAGTTAATATGAAGTGCTGCTACACAATCTGTACATTGACAAGCACCTGATTCTCTAAGAGTGCTCCAGGGAACTAAGCTACTTTGAGCATTTTAAAGTATGTTTTTCCTTATGTCATCGAGCTCTCTATAAGTGAACCAACTACAAATAAAATTAGTTGTCTTTGGTTTCATTTGGCATTTAAACAGCATTGATTATGTCTGTATGTCTCACTCACAGAATCATCTTCATCAGCCTTTTTGAGTTGCAAAAAGGAGACAAAGGAGGGAACATCACTAAAAAGCTAAAACAGACACAGTAAAGCCAAAATATAACGCATAGTGGAAACTGTGGTTCCACAATGACGACGACTGGTGGCACCACGGGGTGCCAAAAGAACTTCAACGCCCTTTAGCATCAACCAAAACTTTAATTTCCACTATAGAACCAGAACTAAACAACATATCACTTAGAACAGCACAGAGGCTTGGAAGCACAGTGAAACACACACAAATACACGAACACAAAATCTTAAAACATCCACTGGCAGGATTTTTTACTGCTGCACTGATGCTAAACCACAGTAAGCAAGCTGAGTGTATGTCACTTTATGGATTGCTTGTAAACTTTATTTTATTTAAGGGGCAGAACACGTCATTTTAGTATTTATCACTTAGCAACAATCAAAATCTGAAGAAAGAAAACACATTTTCCACAATATGATCACATGTACTACATCTCCATTCTGCCCATGGCCCACGAAGGTCTGAGCCAATCGATTTTGCTCTTTTTGCCTGTATTTAAATTAGGTCCAGTGGAATCAATCCACAATCAAGCTTCCTAGGCAAGGACACATTTTTCCAGGGAAGAGTATTAGTCAAAGAAGCACATACTACTATACAAAAAAATGAGGAAATCTTTGATGTCTATTAAACCAATAAAACATAAAAGAAACTAGGAGACATGAAACTAAACCCAGGTATATATTTAGAGAGGAGTTGGCATCAGTAGTTTTTATTGCTGCCTATTCATGCAGCTCAGTAAAAGTTGTTTTTTTGCATTACCTTCAAAGCTAAAGCAAAGAGGGTCATGTCTTTAAAATAAAGAGTTGAATTTCTATCACATAATGGCAGCTTTTATATGTTCATGAACAAATTCCTGATTTTAAATTTGATGGTAAAGATAATACATTGTGGGTAAATTAATAGGCCTTTTAGAAGATGAATGAGACAGTTCTTGTAAATGGGTAATGGCTCATTATATTGTGGGGTGATTATTCTGTGGAATTCAATTTAAGTGAATTCAGCCCAGAGAGTCATTACGCTTATAGTTAGTCCTCTGTGTGCAATTGTGCCGCTATGCATGATGAAAAAAAAATGCCCTTATCCAGTGAGGTGACTGGAGGGTCAAACAGGGTCAAAGAGACAGAAAAATGTCTTCTGCCCTGTGCTCAGCTTTACACAAGCGTGGCCTCGGCTGCATGTTTACCCACGAGTGAGCTTAATGTAGAAGACTGCAATGAAAACCCACTAAATGCGTCTATTGCTTTTGCCTGGCTAACTAGCGGCAGAACTAATAGTAAAAGAAACATCACTTCAACCTTGAGGCAGCCAACATGCCGTATTTTGCATACACTAATAACCAGCTTGAGGCAAACATTCTTGCTTTGTGGAGTTGCCATGGGTTTTAATCATGACCCTCAAGTTGCATGTTCACCATAGGTCTAAATTACAGCAACCAACAAAAAGAAAGATGGATTTATGAAGGACAAGTTCATTTAACTTAAGATTAATGTGTATATGCTGCCAACTGCAAATCTTATTGCATGTAGGTGTGACGTTTGAGCGTATTTAACCAAACAGAAACAAAAAGCTCTGAACATAGAGAAGTTTAAAACGAGCTACATGAGGTCTGCAGGTAACGATGAACACAAACGTTTCTGTATTTGTTCCCAATGTTTTTATTTCCGAGTCATCTTCATCGACCCACTTTTACTGTGTTCATTTTGCATTTCTAGGCTGCCAATTTGCTACAGAATGAATATGTCTAAAGAATAAAGAAAAACAGGCTCAGTCAGCATTTACACAAAGCCAACATCTTAATGCATATAATGAGTTTAGTTTAAACTGGTATAAACTGACTCTTAGTTTAAACAGTGAGTTAAACGGTAACTTGAACTGAAATGTTTTGATCAGAATGACAAACACATGTTTACGAACCTCTTGCACTTCCTATTAGCTTTATAGAGCATTTTAACAGCTTTCAGCTCAATCATTTATGAACAGCTTAGACTTTTGTATTCATGAATAAATGGATAGTGAAAGGACATTTCTTGCTCCCTGACAGCATGGCAAAAGCCTCAGATGACCAGCAGATTTAAACCCAAACCTTGCTGTGAGGAAACAATGGTTACTGCTCCACGACCGAGCCACACTCGTTTGTGAGAACAGCTTGATACTTTCTGGCTGCCACATCCTTATAACTTTGAAACAATTACTTGGTGCTATTGAGAAGTCTACTAGGACTTCATTTATATATCAAATTTAGTTTAACACATGCCTTGACAACCATGTACTATTTAGCCGTATTTTAGATTTCAAAATATGGCTAAAGTGCTCAGTGGGTAAATTTTTGGTTGAAATTAGGCTGAAACCAGGTTTTCAGCTTGAAAAAACTGACTTTAACGGACTTTAACCTTTTACTTTTTCTATTTACCTAAAGCAACATCTTTCTAAAGATGACCAGATTTAGCCCAGCAGACAGCATCCATAGACATCTGGTACTAGAAGGGCAATTTGGAATCACATCTAGTGGACCAACTCTTTGCTAAAAATAAAAAAAAAAATCATAAAAATCAGGGGACAGAGATAAATTTTCACTATCACTTCCAATGGAAGACGGACTCGGTGCTGTAAATCAATCCTTTATTTTTCCCGGGAGACTGTGTACCAGAGGGAATGTGAGGCTCAAAGGAAACCAGTCTAAAACCCCACTGGTTTTCACTATTCCACTGTCAACATTTACTTAATAATGGTAAGTTAAAGCAAAAACCTTTCTCCTTAAAAAGAAGTCAAAGGGAAAGTGATTTAAAAAAAAAATCCAGATCAAAATGTGATGCTGTCATGTACGGTACATCTTAGACTCATTACTTCAGTATTTTCTTTAATCTTTCTGCGCGTGAAAAACAGCCGCCGTTTGCATGCATGTGTCTGCACCAGCTCAAGATGGGAACCAAGATCCACTAGAACGAAGCTAATCCACGCTACTGTTAAACGCATCCATTCATTACCAGCGGCTGTGAAATGCATAACACTGACATTTTATAATTGTGTTGGAAATATGCAGATTTTCTCCCAAGAGTGTTAAATACCTGAAAATCAAGTTGAGCTAAACGACAATTGGCAATGCTCCTTGAGTGTAATACCCAGGATCAGACTGAATTAAAAGGGGATTTTCCAGCAACTCTCCATCAAGGAATTCTTCACATCGCCACTTTCATCTGTGTCTGTGTGTACAGTCTGTTCTGCCATTGAAGCATAAGACCAAAGCTGTATCTTCAGAATGGAGGAGCACTTTTCCAGACTGAGGGACAGACGTTGCCAGCTTTGTCTTGCCTTCAAGCCAAGAATACTAATTGGGCTATTTAAAGTCTGTCCATCCCTGGCCAAAAAAGCAAACAATCCATATTTAAGCTGCTTCATGGATCATTATATCATGTGAGTGCGAGAAATGCACTGCACATTTATCACATAACTATGTAGCATGACTCTATTAATTCGTAAGGAGTGTGGGATGACTACAGAGTGACATACAGGCTATTGCATCCAGTAGTTAGCCTTTGTTTCTTCCTGGCGATAAGAACTATGACTCATCTGTGTGGGTTTAATACAGTATTCCAATTGAACAGTGAAAATAAATTGATTGATGCCATATAACATAGACCCTATAACAAATCTATTGATTTCAGCTGAAACATTGCTTCTAGATTTATGAGTTTGTGTCAACAGAAGCACACGCTCACACACAGTCGTCTGGCAACTCACATAAGACCCCATGCAGTTAGAAGGGGTGACTCAGTGTGAGAGGAAACACGTTCACTGTGGGATCCACAGTACAATTAATGAAGTGATGGCATTATATATTTATTTACAAGTCATTAGGATTCAGGGCCTGAGGAGTCGCATCCCATCTCTGCCCGGGCTCTCTAAGGAGCATTCATTCTGTTTGGTCTACATAACAAAGAGCAAAATTAAAAGCTGCCATACAACCCCTCAAGCTTAAAGCACACAAAGCCTCAAGTTTGCACTGTTGATAAAGAAGCTTTAAATATGGAGGGGGAATTTTATGAGGGAATGTTTATAGATTTAATTAAACTACAAGACGAGACAAAAAAAGGGAAAAAAAGAAGCCCAAAGGCAAAGCGCTGCAGAGTTTAACAGAAGCCGGTTATGGCTTTTGTGTGGAATGAACAATCAGCCGGAATTTCTTTTTGAGCTCTAATTCTGCTTTATATTCTCTATAATATGCTGACCAGTAATGTTATCACAGGGTTTATTAAGTACTGGCTGCACCGAGAGGCAATTCTTAATAGTACAATCAGGGGAAAAAAACAGCAAGTGCAAGAGAAACACGAGGGGAGGATGTACAGCGTGCATGTGTTCACATTCACGTGTTCTTTACTAATGTTTGCATGTGTGTGTGTGTGCTATTTTCAGTTTTTCTTTCCGTGAGCTGTAGGTGTGCAAACTCTCCCTGCATTTCTCATAAGCCAGAGGTGATGAAGTGGCATGGAAGACTGCCATCATTACATTGTGTCATCAGTTAGTCTCATCAATTAATGTTGTGACATAACATGCCCTTCGACTATTCTGAGAGCTCATTCTCACTGTGCCCTTGCCCATATGTATCCCCTGTGACAAAAACCAAAGTGTTGCCAAGCGCTGATATTGCCGTGTGGAAGGTCGTGCTAAACGAAGGGGCTTGTCCAAGTACTGACACTTTTCACATCTTACAGCAATAAAGGCCTCACCAACTCCCAAACATGACAGGTCTGCATCAACGTGCCACTTCGGAAACGGTGACCTTTTTCACACCGTGCAAATGAGTTCTCTTGGAAACCCAGCACAGAATAAGTGGACGAGGTTGAAATGACCAAACTGGAACGCAGCATGAAGAGATTACTGCAAGATAAGGTCAAGATTCAAGGCAGGGAAACCCCAGTTGGAGTGATGGATCATCTTCTGTAACCACTTATTGTTTAGAGTGGATTTAAAAATTCCAACACACACTGAGATAAACAATGAAATTATCCCTCAGGATATCTAACATGTTTGTGCCAGCATCCTCCAGCATCTATGATCCTGAAATTATGTTTATTCTTTTGGTTGTGTTTGTCTTTTTATAATGAAGGAAAAAAAACATGTACGTGCTGCATGATGTGCATGTGATGAACAAAACAGCATGAAACTTGAAACAGACTGAAAAAAAAAGAATTATAATTTAATGCTGGAAAACATCAGGGGCTGAAATATTAGTGATTCAATATTGCATCAGATTTAATCATGTTTACTGCTAGGAATATAAATTTAGATCAGGTGTTTTCTCTATGTCTATGCACAGTTAATCTTTTTAAATTAGAGCCATTTCAAAGCTAACACAGGGCCTTCTGTATTTTTCAATTATTTTAAAGCTTCACTCCTTGTCCGGCTTCCAGAGACCCACTGGCCAGGTGTCCCGAGAGTTACTGGGTCAGCTTGATGCTGCGGGCCACTGCAGTCAGTGCAAACCAAGGCAAAAATGGGTCAGTGGTGAGAGCGGGGTTACAAATTCAATGTGACGCCAAACTCCCAGTGGAGCACAACATGGGGAAACATGCACCCACTGTATAATTTATAGAGTATCTCAAGTAGTCTTTCCAAAAAAATACAAAACTGACATATCCGTTTATGCTGTGTGCAAACAAAGAGTTGAGTTTATTTACTGATGGGTTGAGACACACCAGGTGAATATCAATGGAGCGTTTCAAAAGTTTAGTGCTCACAAACGCAGCAGGAGGCTGCTGTTGCTGTAAAGTTTTTAAAGGGTGGCATCATTTAGGTTGACTGTTACCGCTTTCCAACATTTTTTAAGTGGTATAATGCAACAGCCCAAAGAGATTAGCTCAAATACCCAGCTGAAGAACGTCATTTATTGTACTGCAAATGTGAATAGAATTCATTTTAAGATTTGTTGGCAGTCATTTTAGCCTTTATTCAATGCCTTTCAGTGAAGGCACAGAGGAAAAGCAATGAGAGAAAGGAACAGAGAAAACAGTTAACACTGTATACATCCTATATAGCACTTTGCTATCAGGAGACATTTTTACACTTGGCAGTTGGTGAAGCAATAAAAGCCAAATGAGTTCAAGTACAATGGAAACATAGCAAATGAGTAATTATATGAATATGTGAATGCTATGAGGATTTTTGCACAGATTGGTTGTTCAACAGTGTTTATATGAAACACTGACCAGCTTTGTAATCCAAAAAGAGAAAAACCTTAAACACAACTAGCTTCTATGACCAAAACAAATGACTGGTCTGTGATATTTCTCTTTTATTCTTTGCCTCACTGTTATGCTTTGCTTTTTTAATCTCACACTTTATTTTCTTTATCACTCCTTTCCCCTCCCCTTCTTGTCATTAAAAGCTTTAGAAAAGTGCAGCTTCTAAACAGTAACATTACCCAGGCAAAGCGATTGTGACTCCTCACACAAACATTATGCTTGGAGGAATTGAACATGCTCAGAAAAAGCATCTAAATTGTTAAGTCAGCCTCTGGATCAAGTCAGCCATAAGCAGTTAAGCTGATGCTCAACAGCGAAAACAAAAATGACAAAAGCACAATGTAGAATTAATGAATAGTAGTCCAACAATGGCTTTGTTTACAAATACATTATGTTATGGTTATTGCTGCTCAGAAAATACGCCAGTGTGCAAGTTATGATATGTAATATGAGGAAACTATATATTACATCTAGGACAATTTTAGCATTTGGAGATTGGATAACACCACAAAGTACAGGAGTCACTGTACAGAGCAGTACATATGCCAGCTAATACAAAACTATGACATTATCCAAACTTTGCGTGCAGACTTTTCAAATGCCTTTTGAAATTTGTTGGAAAGTGCACAAAGGAAGAGGCAAAAAGTTACATTAGGACAATAGAAAATGAATACTTCAAAACATCCTGCATCCAATAAAACCAATAATGTAATAATCAACCAAAAATGTCATAAAAGAGATTGTTTACAGTGTAGATTGGAATAAAGCAAGTCCCAGCATACACCTCAGGAAAAGGTCAACGCTATAACCAAGTGTAGCCTACCAAGTCCATTTTCATTTTATGAATTGTTAAGGTGAAATTGCCATGTTGATCTGTAGTCCAGTGACGAGATCTGGATGGAGAAACACTGCCCTGTAGCTGTGATTCTTCGGCAGCTGAACTGCAGGTATGTGTGAGGCAGGATGTGAAGCCAACAGTCTTTTACCTTTACCTTTGTCTTATGATTTCAAGATAGCAGTAGTGGCTCATAACAAAACTCAAGACACAGTTTATTTCATAAACACACACACACAGTCCCTACTCATCCAAATCAACAAGGACAACAGCTAACTAGCAGCAGCTCTGACCGTTTAGCCTAATTGCAGGCAACAAAGAGCTTCAAACAATTCCCCTTCACCATAATATACCACCAGCTGACTGGAAATCTGTGGCTTAGAAGTAAATAACGAGCGGTGAATTACTGCGTTTCGTTTCTCTCTGTTTGCAGCTGGTTCTTCAGTCTCTGTCTCTACATTGTCTAAGGAGCTTGAAAAGAAAAGCTTAAAGTTTCTTGAAGACGTTTCATCCGAGAAGCTTCTTCAGTTCTAAGAGAGTCTCTTAGAACTGAAGAAGCTTCTCGGATGAGAGGTGAAATGTCTTCAAGAAACTTAAAGAAGTCCACACGCTTTTCTTTCCAAGCTCCTTAGACTACCATGACCTGGATGACTGAGAACCTTCACAGACATCTGTCTCTACATTACTCTCTTTGGAACCCTTGTGTCCTACCTATTCAGTAGCCCATAGGTATTAACAATATGCTATCTGAATATAATAAAGTACATAGAAATATGGAGATTTCCAAAGACTGCATACAGCGAATGCTTTAGTAACTTAAAACATTTACAACTACATACATTAAAAAGGAAGATGCTGCTGTGCATGGGAGACGACACTGAGCCAGTCTAAAACTCTTTGGTAAGAAATGTGTCAATGAATTTTAGGATGTAAACATAAATAAGTTACTGAAAAAGCATAATTTTATAAAGTGCACAATATGATACCTACAGCATATTTTCAGCTGAGATTTTATATTTGGTAGCATGGGAGACTACAGCAATAATATTCAAGATTAAATAATCTTGAATATTATTCTTGCATAAAGAAGCTGTAACTATTACACTAGTACATAGAAGATGAACATAGATTCTGGGGGAGTCAAGCCCACGTGAAAGCACCTTAAACTATCGTTGGTGACCAAAAAAAAAAAAAAGAACGAAAGAGAGGACAAAGGCTATGAAATCTTTAACTTGGCTAACCTTTAACATCGCGTGCAAAAGATTTTTAAGGTGGATGATCTGATCCTTCTTACAGGCCTTTTATGTTTAACTGCACCCCCAAAGCTGCTGCCCCCAGAGGCTAAGTCAGCAGACTAGCCGACGAGTTCACAGGTTGTCCTGGAAGATGTCACTCCTGTCACTGTCAAAGATTACACCTCAGGACAAAGATGATCACTCGATGCAACAATCTGAAGCTTCCCTCTAAAGACACTAATGGACCAAAACTATGCCAGCAAAATTAACTCCTTCAGTGTAACAGAACTGTGAATACCCTCACTCCATTGGTGAAAGGTTTAGTTTTTTCAATTCTTGTTTTTTTTTTTGTGTCACTTATCTGTAGCTCTGCTCTATTGATGGTCATTAGTTAAAATGCTTGGATAGTATCCCTTATTTGGCTCCCCACCATTCATGAATTAAAAGTGGAACGATAAGGGTAGAAGACTTAAGCAAATTACTGAGCGAAAAAAGACATCAGGAGGCAGACAGAAGGGGCGGATGCAAGTTTGATTAGACAGGCTCAGAGAAGGGTTTCTTTCAGTGCAAGGGCCGTTAATTAGTGCTACAGTTCAAAACAATCTCTACCCCCCGCTGAGTTCCAGCCTTTCTGTATGCCATCAGCCGCATGCTCTGTCACATGGCAGCCCATTCGGCGTCCTCGAAGGTCTGCACTTATGCATCACATCCAGAACTAACCAGACTTGTGCAGATCACCCTCTCGCCCTGTAAATCAGCTCTCATCATCCAGTAGAAATAATGAAGCCGATGCCACTGATACTGCAGAAAGAACTTGGTTACAAAAGGTTTGTGACTGAGTTCCTTAATGCTGTAATCTACCTGTAAATGGTGCTAGAGCACATGATCAGGTACATGTACGACTGTATGAAAAACATTTCTTAAATTCTTTGAGTTACTCTGAAGCTTGGAAAAGTCATAAATTTGATCCTGACTCTTGTTGTGTTGGGAAAATGTCATCTTGAATCATTCGATCTTTTCATTTTAGCTTTTGATGAACGTCATATCCTCTAACCTTAGGTCAAATGAGAATGTCAGCTCCATCATAAAGAATCTATCATACTGTATTAAAAATAAAGATGACATGCTCCAACTTTTTCACTGCATGGTCTGAAATCCTTCTTTGTGGGCCTGTCAGAATGCAAAAGTGGTTTTCCTAGGACTTTGAAATGCCTGGTTAGTCATGTATCATTACGTATTTTTCATATGCTGAGCTCATGAGCGACCTCTCTATCCTCTACCTGAGCTCAGCAGAGCAAAGAAAGAAGATTACAACCAACAACTCTCGTCTTCCTCTCCACCCACTCAATCATCGTCCATCAGGAGAGAAGCTCTAGTCAAAAATGGTGAGAAAGCACCTACTTTACATCCTCTCTCTTTCTACTGGGTCAGTACTGCCATAGAAAGTCTACCTAGAGTAGAAGTGCTCTTCATCCATGCAACACACTCCTGTATCAACACTGTAAGTATGAGGGCTTAGAAGTTGACATAATAGGATAAATGTGGCACTAGATCATCAGGTTACTGCACGTGTTCACTTGAATGTCAACATAGTAGAAAGACTGATCGCACACTCATGTCTCTCCAGGAGCCTTAGAAAAACGATAAGATAACTTTGTCGATCCATCCTCTTCCACTTATCCAATTCACTGTTACATTGCATACTATTCACACCAATGTTCACACAGAAAGGAGCCAACCAGTTGCTGGATTCGAACCCAGGACCATCTCACCGTGAAGCAACAGCACCCACCGTGCTGAAGCAAAATCCACCCACAGCATCCTTACCTGGATGACTGCGCATGCATCAAGAAACCAACAGCAAAAGAAGCAAAGAAACAAAACTGTTTTTAGAAGTTTAAAAAGCAGTAATAACTCTGAAAGGTGCATTTGATAATATACTTAACATTTTAACATTTAATTAATAGTGAAGCTATTTTAACTACTTCACAGTTAATGGATAATTATCATATCATTTTTTTTATCAGATGGATTAAAAATTTGAAAATTGCTGAATAAAGTTCTGTGCAAAATGAAAGCAGAATAGGACTATAGATGCTGTAGTCTTACAGAACACACCTGAAATCATTTTAATCATGTTCATGCCTTAAAAATACAGTAACATTAGATCTTCCACAACACTTCTTTGGCTTATATTTGAGAATACTGGGAATATAAATGAGCATTTTAAAAGGGGAACACCTCCAGAAACACCTTGTCCCACCTCACAGCTCAGCAGTTTATTAATACTCTATTTGTGCTTCATCAGAAACATCCACTCTGTGAGTATCTCCTAAATATATTTATATATATATGAACACTGAAATCTATGCATGAAGTAATGTTACATGTCAGTAACTCAAATCACATCTCTTCGTGTTATGGTTTTAATCATCTTTCCAAACCTACACGGCCTTTCTTTGTTATTTTTTTTTCTTCAATATATTTGTGAGCAAATAGTGATTTTTTTTTTTTCCCCACCAGAATCAATCTGCTATGACAACTTCCCGGCATATGAGAATAATAATTGAATGCAGTAATACTGTTGCTGATATTTTGTTCCACAGGAAAAGATAAATGACAGCACAGACCACACAGTGCTTTCATATCTGTGCCAGGGAGGTACGGCAGCCATCTTCTTTAAGCCTGACCATTTTAATGCATTACCCTGATTGATCAGCATTCATCCCTCATCCACACTGGATTTACGGAGACACAGCCCGCGGCTGCCATAGGGCTGCCAGACCCAAACAGAAATGGCCCGAGGAGCTCCGTCATCCACCATCCACGCTGGGAGGTTTCAGACACCAGTCACCACACAGGCTGTTTACTAATCAAGATTAACACAGTTTGTATGTATCAATAAATCACTACTGAGTGCATGTGGATGACCATGAATCTAAAAACAGGAGTAGATCTCTAATTGCTTCCCCCGGGGCTGAAGCAAATATACACCATGGTTTTGCCTCCCAGCCTTTATTATTAGACTACAGGGAACAAATGCTTTGTTTTTAATTGCTATAACTGTGGCTTCTGAGGGGATTTTTGGGATTTTCATTGTTAGGTAGTCACAATGGCAAAAAAGTGATCATCCTCGGTGCCAAAGGCAAGGCTGTAGATTCATTAAACACAATTTTAACTCTACATCAGTGTTTTTAAAAGCTAATCCCATGTCCCTGTTTAGTGAAAAGAGACATTTTCTAGCCTTAAAAGACAAGTAAACTGAGAAAAAAGAGAGACTTTCAAATTAAAAACATTGTCCAAGTATGAAGGTGAAGTGTCACATTTCCTGCGGTGTGTCCTCCTCTTTCAGACTGAAGGGAATATTCTGAATATTCTTCGTGGCTAATGGAGAGAAAGCGATATCTTCAAGGTCACATAGTGAGGCTATGATAGTTGTAGCAGACAGAAGGTTCCTTAAGGAGAGAAGGAGGTGGAGGAGCTGTGGAGATGGTTTAAGTTCCTTTCCTTGGGGAAATCTCCATCCATCTGGGGAGTCGCTGAGAGTGCAGCCAATTCACACGCTCTAACAGGCCTTTAATTTGGGGAAACATATGCCACCACTTAGACCTTTTTGGAATCTGTTCACATGGCAGAAATTGGTTTTTATGGTGGACATTAGCTGGTGGACTAAATGAGGCATAAATAATGTTACTTACAAGTGATATACATATAGCATTATCGTCTCAGCATGCTCTTACTTTCTGTATATGTACTTTATTATTGCCTGTGACACTAAGAAATATTAAATTACAATATGGAAATTTTTAATCCAAGCATGAGAAAATATGGCCCAGCGGCACTTACTTTAATTCATGGCAGTAGTGTAAAAAAAAAAGAAAAAAAAGAAAGCTATATAGGTCTCAGTTCCCACGTTAAATGCCTTTTTGACTCTGTCGGCATAACTCAGTGGCAAATACACAGAATTAGTAGTAACAGAAGTATTAGAATCATTTATTTACATAAAAGTAGAAATGCCACAGGCTAAAGAAAATACCGTTTTTTTTTTCTTTTTACTAATTTTACACAATGCTACCTTCTTTTAAAAAAGTAAAAACGTATTAATTATTTTCTCCTCTTGGGGTTGGTGAAAAAAGCAATATGTCACTATTCTACTGATCATAAAAAGGTAAATGAATATAAAGAATTCTGTGTGTGCAAAGACTTAACAGTCATCACGTGTTCTGATGTGGGTTACGGGTTGAGATTAGGGGTACTTGAAGCTCAGAGATTTAAGTCCAGATCATAGAAGAAAAGAAATGACTTATACGTTGTGCCTCTTTGTTGTTAGTTTGTGTAGTCAGACCTGTTTCATGGGTGGGGCTACTTCACATAATCCCCAACACAAGCTCTTTTTCTTTCAGTATGCATGTTTGCCATGGGTCCAGGCACAGTCACCAGCCTCCCACCGTCTACTTTCTGCTTACTAGCCCGAATTCACGTCGGATTATTTACACCCAGCAAAGGCTGCGGTATTGCAATGATGTCAAGTTTGCACTTCGTTCTTTATAGTTCCTTCAAACTGCATCCTGCCGCAACACGCCACCGCAGTGAGAGAAGTTTGCTACTACAGTGGCAGCCCCCGAGGGAACAATAAGAAATGTGGAGTGGGCTCTTTCTGTAATTTCTGTCCCAGCCCCCACCATGCACATCAGAGCCTGAGGAGCAGATATGGTCCGAATTGTGAATCCACCCACACTGCATGTCACTCTCAATAACACAAAAACTGTGAGTATGCCATCTATGCCGGCCACACATACATGTATGCACACACACCTACGCACACAAAGTGTTGCAGAGAAACTATATAGCACACATGTACCAGAAACTGCGACTGTACAAATGTAGTTGATTGCAGAATCAACATATTTCTAGATAACAACACCACTACATTCCTTTTGGACCTTTTCAGACTGCTCCCAGTCATGCTCCTGCTCTAATTATCTATAATCTTTGCTTGATGTTGCATCTAAGGTTTGAGTATGAGTGGGAGCTTGGCAATGTTGCCGCGCTCTTTGTCTGCCTCCTGATAGAACACTTTCCACTCGGCTGAATTATCCACTCCATGATGACACGATGCAGCAGAGCAAAAAATGATGCTCCCCAGACTCCCATGTATTCAGATTCTTTCAAATGGATCCCCACCCCCCGCCTATTACACACACACACACACACACACACACACACACACACACACACACACACACACACACACACACACACACACCATCACACTGCAGACACAGGCAACACAGCCTGTTATGGATCAGGGGTCTTTGATATCCAATTGATAAGAAAATATTATTAAATTATTATTTTGAATAGAATTTTGTGTGTGTGTGTGAGAGAGAGTGTGTTCATCTGTGTGCGCATTTACTGCATAGGTGTGAAAACAAGCATGGCAGCAAAATGTCTGATATGCAGCCAACTACGAGCTCATATGACTACGATGATAAAATTTGCTCTGGCAGGGTTTGATCCTCATTTAGATGCTGTAGACTGCAGTAATTCATCACATCACTTCATTAGTTCATCAATTCGGGAAATTACATGTTAACAGTTATGAAACATGCACATATTCTATTACCAAGTGGAATAACGGGAAAGATTTTAATTTAGATTATTTTAATTTTCATGCATAAGCAGGTTGCAGTGCTTTTATAAACTCATAGAATAAATTATTCTGTGAATAATTTGTGTTACAGTGCAAATTGTTGCACTGTAACCGCACCTCTCTCCCACATGTCACTGATTGTCTGTCAGTCCTTAAATTCAACCATTTAATGCTCTGGGTTGCCATCACTCAGATGGTGGCCACGCTTCCACTGACCTTTGGACCTGTGTTGACAATTCATCCACCTCAAGTTGCTGTGGGGCCTCGTGTGTGTCTTGGTTGGCATTGCAATGACATGTTAAGTAATGACAGTGGAAAATGCTGAAAAGCTGCTTCCACTGTGAAAACAAGACATGGCACACTATTTGCAAAATATGCCAATACTGTTGTGCTATGATTCATTTTAGAATAATGTATGTTTGCCATGTGAAGGGGATTCCATCAGTGCATGTGAAAAAGTAAATCCTAATGTGTCTGCACATGATAGCTCACCATAGCAATAGCTGTACAATCTATATGATGAAGTCACTGCTGAGTGTAACAAGTGAATCATTATGATGTGCCTGAGTGTCAAATGCAGCCTGAGATGTCAGTCCCCCCCCCCCCTTTCTCCTTTCCTG
>VVHJ01008569.1:6323-22430 GCA_015107715.1 Tylochromis polylepis | reverse complement strand
CAAGCAGCAAAGCCAAGCATGAACTCCTTAAAATAACCTGTGAGAAAAAACTGCCCAAAGATAGTGAAGTGGCAAGTTCCATATTTGGGACCCCACTGGTCAAGGACGGAATCCCACCAGAACTTCGTACCCCTGTGTGACCGCTATCTGTCTAGTCATGCAATGACTGAAACAAACATAAGTAGACTGTTTGTCTCACTTTGTAAGCATAGGGTTTAATTTCACAAAAAACTATAGTACACCAGCAGTGATGGACATGCTGCTCTGCTCTAGGTTAATAGCCAAAATCATTTGGTTGTAAAGTGTGAGACCACACAGTTCTGGTACGATTGCAGTATAGTTCATGTCTGTTGTACAACCACAACTCTGAAAAAACTGTAAAAATGTAAAAGAAAAAAAAAACAGAAAATAAATCCCAGAAACCCTTGTTTTATTCATGGCAGAAATTACATCTCAACAAAAAGCTTGAAAAGTAAGTGATACTAAAAAGAAACAGCTGGATTAACATTTTGCAACTAATCGGGTTAAAAAGAGCATTTCAGAGAGGCGGAGGGTCACCCATTGGCATAAAACTGTGTGTGCAAATTGTGGAACAAGTTGAGAAAAATGTTCCTCAACAAAAAAAATTGAAGACTTCCAAAATCTAATCATCTACAGCACATAATATCTTCAACAAAGTCTGAGAATCTGAAAAAATCTCTGTGCACAAGGCTGAAAATCAGGATTGGCCCGTGAGCTTCAGGCCCTCAGGCAGCCATGCATAAAACAGAGACATGATTCTGTCATGGAAATCAGTGCATGGGCTCGGAGTCACTGTCCGCAAGCACAGCTCATCCACAAATAAAGACTCAAGTGCCATCATGCAGTAAAACGTTAAATGTGACCAGAAATGCTGCCGTTGTCTCTGGACCAAAGCTAAAGTTAAAGTGGACCGAGGCAAAGTTGAAACCTGTGCTGAAGTCAGACAAATAGAAATTAGATTTTCTTTTTTTTTTGTTTATCACTTGGACCCTTCAAAAGAGTTACTAGTGACTTATTAGTGCTCTCTGATGTTACCTGGATGCATTAATGCAGCTTGCACATCTGGAAGAGAACCATCAATGCTGAAAGGTATATACAGATTTTAGAGAAACATATTCTCCCATCCAGAACACATCTGTTACAGGGAAGCTCCTGCATATTTCATCAAGAAGATGCTAAACCACATAGTTCAGCATGGATTCCTCCTAGAAGAATCCAGGTGCTAAAATGACCTGTCCAGACCTTTCACCAAGTGAGAGAATTTGGCTCATGAGACAGAAACTACAACAAAGATGCTGCAGGACTGTTGAGCAGGTAGGATTCTCTATCAGACAACAACAAGACAAAACTTTTCTACACATGCTGCTGCCATCAAACTCAAAAATGACCTTTTTTTTTCTCAGTTTTCATATTTGATTGTGTATAAAATATTACTTTGTGACATTGGAAAATCATTGCATTCAGTTTTTCTTTACCAGAGCATTCTAACTTTGTTGGAATTGAGGTTGTATTAATCGAGGTACAGATGAACAGAAAAAAAAAATATAATTGTTGATACCAATTCATTTTACTGGGCTGATATTCACAGTTTAAATGTTTAATTTTGGGCAGACAACACACTGTCACTTCTGCTATTTGAATCAGTTTTGATGACCTGCTGCAGAAAAAAAGCCCTTGAAGCTTGAAGAGACCATATTTGGACCAGAGGGTGGCTCACACACATGCAACTCTGAGACAGAGATCTTTGTTCACTGGTAAGCAACATAAAAATATAATTCTGAATGTCAGTCAACAAAACTTCAAACTTCACAGCAGACCACAGTCTTTGTTAGATTAATACAATAATAAATGGCCAAAAGAAAAAACAAACAAAAAGAAAAACACGGCCGGGAGGTCCAGTTCAGTAACTGGAATTTGAGGTGAAGCATTAGCAGCATGTTATTTTAATAGTGGAGTTTGGTCATTGTAACATAAGAGTCTGGGGACTGATTCACTTTTGGAGCCAGTCTGAAGTGGCCACTAGAGGAACTGCAATTTTTAGCACTTCCTTGTTAGTTGTGTTTTTCCATCCCTGGAGGTTTCCACTGAGGAAAAAAAGAAGAAAAAAAACATTTAAAAATAATGAACAAAAGAGTGTGCACTACCTTTTGATGAGAAGAGGACTGAGGGACGAGAAAGTGGATGAAATTGCTGTGAAATCTGCCACACCATGACCACTATATCAAAAAGCACAGGACTGCTAAAAATTGGCTCCACCTAAATTCTCTCCTACCACGATGGCTAAAACTAAAGCTCCTTAAAAGCAGAGATGGGCTGCAGAAGCGGAGAATCTTTACTAGCCAGATTATCTCTCTTGTAGCAGCCGGCTCTACAAATGCTTTTCTATCTGGTAAACCATGTAGCTCTAAATTCAATTAGGGCCACATAAACATTTTCATGTGTGGCAAGTGAGCTGTGAAAGGGCAGCAAACAGGCTCAGGCTGCAGCTGGGAGAGACGAGCAGGGCCTGATCTACTTCTGGGGAAAAGAGGAAGGAGCAGGTTTGAGATGCTGCTGGAGATGCGCTGTAATATTTAGCATGCATCGAACCAGCTTCTTTGTGAGGGTCCAAGAAAGCCAGAGTGTCTCCTTATCACTCAGCATATGCCTTCTGCTGTCAGGTTTCTACCAATTTATTTGACATTTTGTGCCCTCACGTCCACCCCAACCTTCCCTTTTTAGATCACACACAAAAACAAAGTGAAACCCATATCTATTCATTTCAATTAAATTCACAGACTCTTATCATCTGCCAAATAGCGTGACATTTGTGTCTGTGATTAAGCCAGCGATATCCTACCAGCACAGTGTGCACGTACAGCATATTCATCTTTTAGTAGCCATGTCCTTTGAAGTCACATGTGCACTGAGTGGCTACAGTACTAAAGTACGGGTAATAAATAATCAGTGATCTCTTCCACTCACTCTACCTTTCTCCTTGTCCTCTTGTCCTATGGCTCATATTACATTGCATTATTCTTTAGGCTACCCACTCCCTCTAGTGATGGACAAAGGCACTGCCTAAGGATCAGCCAGCAGGCAGGCAGGCGGCAAATGTGGAACCACGGGAATGACAGGAAGAGTCAGCCTCCTTCGCTGCGAGCTGGATGCTGTGCCAGGCTGCCGGTGGGAACAACAGCAGCCGGCTGAGAGGAGCAATTGTTTGATGAGAACACTCGCTCCTGCTAAAGATGACTGAATGCAAGTGTTATGCTGTGTTTCAGGAAATGTGGTGGGCTAAAGTGTTAAGAGGCCCAAAAAAACCCAAAAGGCATCCAGAAATAGGACAGAGATGAACACAAATACAAACACAATCACAGCTGATTAAACTACTCTCTGCTGTGAGGAAGCATGTTCATTTGTATTAATATGGCACAATGTAATAATTACTTGGGCTGGGTTTCTTCAGTGCTGTATGCCACTCTGTAGGTTCCCAGCAAGGCCTAGTTTCTCTCGGTTCTCCTTCCCCTCATCCATCTCACTGGTCTGGATGATGTAGTGATGCCTTCACTTGCGGCCCTACCTGTGCGAATGTTAATAATCATACACAGCTTCCAGTTTCCTATCTGCATTCGTAGCACTTATCAGTGGGACGTGGTAAAATGATAAATGCTGTGAGCAAGAAAACAACCTGGTCTGTTGCTTTAGTAACCTATCAATTATCGTATCAATTTATGTGTCCATGTGAAGCATATCCCACTGGGAATCAAGCTGAATGTATGGATGCGACACAAATACAGGAGCTCGTTTCAGAGCGACGTGTGCAGAACAAACGACAAAAGGTGAGTGAGAAGTAAACGCGCTGCACTGAACAGCATGAATGAAGCGCCTCTCTCTTTGCAACAAATTATTACTTCGATTTGAGTGGTCTAATTTAAATTCCATTATGTCTTTACACTGACATGTTCAACATCAGATAGGGACTGAAATTAGATCTATCCCCTTCAAATTTAATTGAGACTGCCAGAGACTGGGCTGGCCACACAGTGAAAATGGGGCATTATTCATAATTCATTAAATTTTATATAACTGACTTACTTTTGAAGATTACACAATAACATTCATTGTTGAAGGGAGAACCACGGTCAACTGGCTTTGTTGTATTGATGTCCCTGACAAGATGAACTTATTCCCTGGCTGTTTTGTCTGAGACAAGCTGTGACGTTTGTTTAGCTGTGAATTCAACTCTTTCCAGAGGCTTTAAAGATGATTTCACTGATGTTCAACAGGTTTTTGTCCAGTTTTCTCGAGTCAGCAGCAAGCCAGCTCACTTCCCTCATGAAAAGGTCAAGCCTGAGCCGGTACTCTTGCTATTATATTGTGACACCTCTGTGATAATTAAAATGGCTTCGGCATATGGTTACTTCTGGTAACATGCTGCGTGACTCAATTGGGAGCCATTTGTAGCCTGTGGGGAGAAAAAAGGAAAAAAGGAGATGCCACTGGGAAACTAAATGTTTCAGGAGCTTTAGTGTTTTGACAAGCAACCAGGAAAAATGTGGATATAGCCACTAGTTGTGTATGGCTTGATTGACTTGGGGTCTCCATCTCCTACAGTATCCCCAAAATGTAGAAATTGTCAGCAGATCTGATCCATTGTTAGTGTCGAACTTATTGAGAAATGTTTGCCACTTTTGCTAAACCACAAGAAAACAGTCTCAGTGTAACTCTACTGTTACTCGCCTTATTTTCACTGTAGCCTGAAGGTATATGACACACCAGAAATTATACTGAGCACCATTGATTGTAAAGGCTCCCTATCAGTCTCTCTGTGACAGGACTGGGCCAGTACACTGGCTACCTTCACTGAGAATTATTGGGATTTAAAAGCTTTAAGCTTCTACTTTGGGGCAAGAAACTTACTAAGAACTGCGAGATGAGTAAATGTGCTTATCAACAAATGAAACAGCAATGAAAGTGAATATTCAAGAGGCTCATTTCATTATAAAAAAAAAAAGGTGGCTTTACATTAAAAAAGAACAAGCCCTTATCCACGCTGCCTTTTTATGTGCTGCTCTCAGCACGACGAGCCACACTGCAGAAAATCACTGTGCTGTTGACGCAGGAAAAAAGAGACTCACAAGCTGGAGCACGTAAAAAGTGGCAGACTAAGGGTATTTATTTAGTTGTGTGCCTGTTACCACTCATTACTCAACATTACTGCTTGTACAACCCTAACTCAAGACGCGATGAATTAAGAAACAAACACAGGAAATGGGAAAATGAATGTTGAGGGTCGAAGTGGGGCCACTTGGGGACGACTTTATTACAGCAGCAAGAAAAAGACAAATTATTTAGCTGCTGAGGTTAATGTAAAGTAGAGGAGACATCAGCACTTTCTTTTTCATTATGGTGTTGCTACATATGATTATATAGCCATTTACAGCATGTTTTTGCCTTTATTTATTTACTGTAGCTGTGGTAAACAAAGGACCCACAGGGGAAAAACTAAAGGCCAAAGTTTTCAGCTTTGCTTTGTCAGATAAATAATCCTCTGCTAATAACTCTTAATTCAGCTTCTTTCACATGTTTTATTGTTATTATTATTATTATTATTATTATTATTTTTGTTTGTTTTTTGCATTAGTTGCGGCTCGCATCCATTAGCATCAACACACGTTAGCACATAGTTTCTGTAAAAGAGCACACTCTGTTATGCACAATTGCATGCATGATGTAAAAAAGCACACATAGTCACACATTTAAGCCATTTATCGCTACAAATTTGACAGCCTGAGGCAGCTGCAGTCTAGTTTCCAGAATCTTTGCAGCCATACCTGGCAGCAAACAAGAGCGGTGCACGTGGACAAATACAATCTCTTCTCATCTCTATGCTGACAACAGACAGACGCTGACTAGCAGCAGAATGCCACAGCCTCATTCCTCTGTGCATTAGCTAAACAAACTTGATTACAGGTGGCAACAGTTTGCTGTCTGTTGGATCCAGGTGCCAACTCCCTAAGATCCAAGCTATTATGAGCTGAAAAACACATTAAATGCCGCTTATTATTTTAATGTGTTCCTTAAACAAAGCAGTGACAAAAATGCAAAGAAACAATGCGATCAGCAGCAATAATGCTGCGATAAATTATGTTTTGTTTTTTTTAATTTCTTTTTTGCTTCTGCTTCAGACAAAACAGATCGGCACTAATGGGTGTGCTCTGTTGCATTTTTATCAGCAGTAACTTAAACAGTTGCCTTAGAAAAGATACTGTGGGAAGAAATATAGAAATGTGACAACAGCTCCCCTCGTTGATGTAAGCCCCTTGCATTGTCTGGTCTGGTGTGCTATCGCAGAATACCGTTTGTAAAACCTAAAATCAGAGACCATCTCAGGTACGCAAGAGTAAATCATACAACTGGATCTACAATATGCAGAATTTTCATCATTTTGGTGTCCAGTGGCACCAAAATCATGCTGTTTAGTCTAGCTTTCAGATCTTCATCTATTGTCTGACAACTTGAACGTCTCCACCCTGGCTTAAAATAAACCTTTTTCTTTGGGAGAACAGACAGTAGTGTTCTAATAACACTTGATGACACTGGTACAAAAAGAGAAGATTCATGATGTCAGTTAGACACAGAATCTATAAAAAACTTGTTAACATGAGCCACCTTAAATCGCTGGCAAACCCCTGACTCTATTGACTCTACTGAATTTTGCCTTTTTATGTATTGGCCTAAGTTTTTGCTTTTCAGACCTAGACGGCTATTTTACTAAAATGTTATTAAGTTTTTAAAAATACCATTATGGAACTCAATAAGTTGAACTTGACAATGGAAATGGGAGGTTCCAAGGCCACTGAGATGAATGTGAAAGCATAATAAAAATAGAAACACCACCAACTGTAATGCAGCTCACCACAAAGTTCTGTGCAGCTTCAAAGTGTACCAATGAGAGACGTTAACACCGAACTTCACCAGAACAGGCATAAGTCAGAGTTTCATTACATCACCATCACAGTAGTAATAAGCGCTTACCTTTGTAACTGGGCCTCAGTGGGAAATAAATGCCACAACCTTGAGGTGTAAGTGACACCTCTATTCACTGACTAACCAAAGGGATAGTTAGCGACACCTCAGGTTCACAGTATTTTTCACAACAGGATTGTGAGGAGGCAGTGTACTTTGTGTTTCAGCGCCAGGTCCTCCCTCACAGAATATCCCCTATAAAAGAGCAGGAGGATTAATAATTCATTGATATCCATGACCACTCACACTCTCCTTTATAAGGCAGGCTTATATTAGCACCATACCCATCAAGCGGTCCAAACAACTCTTACAGCACCATTAAAATTTTAAAAGCCGCTCAGCATGGGGGCTGGGTAAATAAGAGACAATTACTGTGTTTGATAGAAACGTAATGCGGTCCCCATTCGAAGGAAGTAGAAGCAAACCTTGGAGGGAGAAAAATGACTTGTAGTCAGCTGAAGGATAATTTATTTAAAGGGCAACGTTCAGGCTGACTTCCACACCAAACACTGTGGACAGTCAGAAATTTAGTCACGTACTGGAGTATTTTATGCAGCTTGAAAGGGGTATTAACAGAAAATAGAAATCCAAATTCAGGGGCATCTATCTCTGCCATCAGTGAAAGATGCTTACACAATCTGGTGTGTAATAGGGGGGTGTTTAAGCAGGTTATTACCATTAAACTCCAAATGGAAATAAAGAAGCGGACCTGACTGTAAAATTAACGCAGTGTGGACACATTTTACAGCCACTTTCAATCTCTCATAGATAAACCAGTAGATCACTTTAATTAGACAATGTGTTAATTGACTGCAGGTCCTGGGGTGTGATGTGTCAACATTAGTCTCCATCAATGACAACCTCCTTCAGGCACGACACCATTCACTCTGACTGAGAGTGAGACATGATACTGAGACTGATTGAGGGTGTGTGTGTGCATGCTCATGTCTTATTTTTTTTTTTACATGGGCTTTCTTTTTTAGGTGTGCTGTGTGGGTTTGGATGTCTGCAGTTTTGTGTATCTGTGACCTAATGAATGTATATCAATGTGTGGGAGAAACAGACCGTGCTGAAGCAGGACAGAGAGGATAAGAGACGGTGAGGCAGAGCGAGAGAGAGAAAGAAACGCAGCGTGCGGTCTATCGCTTCACTGTGGTCTGACATTATTATGTGTTCATCGCCTGGCTGCTCTCCCTGGCCTGCCCATGTTTGGGAAATGGCAAGGGACATCAACATTACAAGGTATCGCACTTGGCTCAGAAAAAAACTGGATAAGGTCAAGATGCAGTGTGCCTCTGGGACCGGAAAGTCTCACACTCACAGCTCAAGGAGAAGGACAGTAGGATGAGGCTATTCCCCACTTTTAGACGATACCCCACATGCTCTGCATATTCCAGATGGTAAAAAGCCTTGCAGTATAATAGAAATGAGACTAAATCAATTGTGACACTGGTATGTATCAATTTAATTAACACACATGTACTTTCACACGCCCCCTTCTCTCTGACTCACGCTCTTTCTCTCACGCGAATAATGTCAGCACCCTTGTACTGCCGACCAGGATCAGTGGCCAAGCGTATGATTATACTCAACTCTCTGAAGTCGTAGAGAGTTGGCTCCCATCAATGCTTCAGCCACCGTGGCAATCACACAGGAAACATAATGAGGCCATTAGGTTTGGCGAACGCAGCCTTTAAAGCCTCTTGTTCAACCGGCTGGGTTTCTACTCCGCACATGCTCATAGCTTCAAAGCCTTTTAGCAGCTTGATGTGATCCAAGATCGGCGGTGTGCTGCAGTAGCAGGTGCAATGCATCCTGATTGGATGGCTTCCTGAATGGCTTCCTTAATGTGGCAGCATTTCTGCGCTGAGGAGAGTTTTAACATTATGTGACACCTTTAAGTGCATCTGGTGACCTTTAGCAGAAGTTATAAAATGCTAAAACTGTGCTGACCTAGTTCACTTCTGGCAAGAGGAGTTTTGTGCATGCAGTCACGAGGATAAGATGTTGCTGATAGGAATATATGTTCATTTGGCATTTTATGATTTTATGCGTAACTCTATTTTTCTGGATATATTTAAAATTATCAGCTGTGCTCGCATACCATGCAAATTATTTTGCCTTTTATTCTACAGAGCTAAAATCACATTCAGAAATGAAAAAAAAAGACCCAACATACATTAAATGACTCATTCTACACATGGAATCCAGTGAGAGTATAATGCAACATGACATGCTTTTAAAACCACACTGCATGAAATCAGTAGGTCAAGAGCGAGCAGCAGCCTGACCCCGACTGTTTGGGAACTGCAGCCAAGAGTCTAGCTCCAGAGGCCAGTGTCAAGACCCATTCTCCATTCATGTTTTGTGGCACATGGCTTCTTGCCATGACATCATACTTCCACTGCAACAAACCCAAGAAAACAGGAGATGAGAAACAAATTTGTAGACACTAATTAGATTGGGATTAGGGGAAGAAGGGAGGGATGAGGGAGCTAAAGCTTGCTGGAAGGGTTTCATTATTTATGATATTCTAGTTTTTCACCCTCTTCTTCATCCAGAGCAGACAGCCACAAGAAACAACTTTATAATGTATCAGCATCAGTAATTTAGGCTGAGGGGTAAGATGGGTTGATGGAAAGTGAGCGGGAACATGGCCTGTCTCCACATCCCAAATCACCTCCCCTCGCAGCAGAGACAGTGCTCGCGAGTGCTACACATGGCTCCGTCCTTGTTGGTCAGTCTCTAGAACCTTCTCTTCACAAGGTATGCAGCAAAGAATGATCATAGCGTGCAAAAGCAGCCAGTCGGGTTGATAAAATAGTCTCCTCAAAACATTTTTGCAAGATTCTTTCAAAACAGAGATAATTTTTCTGAATCCTGTGCAGGAAGAATCTGATACCCTGCAGAGGAAATGAAATAGCATTTAATGTCTTATAGATACCCAGAACGTGTGTGTGTGTGTGTGTGTGGGTGAGTGTCTGTGTGTGCGCGCATGTGTGTGAGTGTGCATGCATGTACATACATGCGTGTGTGCGTGCGTGTTTGCTGCATGACATTTTTTCATTCAAATACACAAGAGTCTGCACGTGTTCCGTCGGTTCTCAAGAGGGATTTGAGAATTTCAAACACACACAGTCAGCTTTATTGATGACTTGCCAGATATGGACGACCTGCCTCGGCATGAGTTCTCATGACTTTAAAGACCACTCAAGTCGAGCAATACCCACAGTGGGTTATGTTAATTTTCCATACTATGCTTCAATACCCTCTTTAAAACCCACAACAAAGGGAGCACCATGTGTCAGAGAACATGAAACAATCATCAAAGAGCAAAGATACAGCAGCCGGAAAGCAGACGTCCTGATGCCGGTACTTATGGTCACAGCTTCCTTAAAGGAATGTATTCATTTAGATTATGCTGATGAGTAAGGATCTCAAGGTTCCCTTAGAAGAGATGAATGTTTCAAGATCACACTAAAAGAGGCACTGCTAAAGCTTTCCATTTTGTATTCAAGCTGTCAGTCATAATGCCATTATGCCCATGACTGCTGAGGCTGGGAAGTTACACTGGCTCAAAAATACTTCAGGAAAGAACTTGTCACGTCACTGGAGGAATGCATCATTGGAATTATGTTCATGAATATTAGAAATGACAGTTATTCTCAACATGGCTACCACTACAGTGCCAGTTAATATCTAAGGTTAAGGCTTGGATGTAACCTGCTTAAGCTTGAGACAGAAACATTAAGACACACATGATGACAGACTGAAATAGAGAAAAAAGGGGAGATTTGCGACAGATACACAGAGACAGTGAGAGTGCATTAGCCTTGTGTACACGCCTCAGAGGACACACCACCAACCCCCGGGGAATCCACAGCAGTGTCAAGTCCCCCCCACAGGTAGTCACAGTGCAAGACACGGCCGACCAATCTGTCTGAAATAAGGCTGAGAGAAAATCTCTGAACCAAAAATGTTGTGAATTTATGGTCGATGTTGCAGCCAGTCAGCCAAATAGCACACCAGTCATCCAGCTGTGATGCATTTTCATTTAAGCATTTAATCCAGAGGAAGTCAAAATGGTGGTGGTAAGAAGCTGGCTAAAGGTCACCGGATGGGGCACAGGCTCTGCTCAGTTGTTGATCAGTAATTTCAAAATTGTTCCAATGATCAGCATACATGTGTGTTCTGAGCTGCCTGTTTCGTGGTCATTGGCAGGAACAATTATCTCCCTGAGAATCTCCTTGAGAGCACGGGGAGGCATGTGATGTGACATAACTACTGCTACCATTATCCAAGCAGTGCCTCCTGTGGCACCCAACTTTGACTAACCACAGGCCACTTTTTGATTAACTACTTAAATCTTCAGCTTGTTTTTAATTTTATCCAGACAAAATGTCCCTTAGTCCAGTCAGTAACGACTGCAACTGAGGAAAATGAATAACCTTGGGCTCTATAGATAGGAGACACTTGGGAGAACTTTCAAATCCAATAAGTCTTCTTGTCCCCATCAAAAAGCCAGAGAAAGATATGAAAACTCCAGCCAAAGCAGACAGCTTTTCTCCTGCCTAATCAAAACTGTTATACAGAGAGTAAATATCAGCCTTATAACAATGAGTCAGTAAACACTGATCTTATGGAGTCTGTTCTAAAAATTCTCTACTGCAACTCAACCAAATTTGAGCAGCAGAACAAAAAGGACAACAAATTCTGCAATCATTTTAGTTACAGTGGCCCGTCCACTGAATGTTCTACAACTGCTAAACCTGGAGGCAGGTTGCATTGAACCACATGATATAGATGGTCCTGGTGCAGATGCCTTGCTTTGAAGAATTACTAGATCCAGGTTTCTGCACACTTTTTGTATTCAAATATTATAATTTAACTATTTCAACAAAGGAAATACCGAGCCAACTGAATGTAAAATATGCTTTAAACTGCTTGTATGCATCTTCATTAAAAATAATATATACAGTTAGCAAAAATCTCATATTCAAAATGTTTCACGTAAAAAACTGTGTGCTACACATATGTACTGAAAATCTTTGCTCATTTTGGTCACTCCACATAACATTATGAATGAACTTATTAATTTTGGTGTTTATTCTCATATATACACAAGCCCAAACTGTATCACTTGGCTCATATTAAAAATATAAAAGAAGCATAAGTATAAAATAGGTCTAATTTTAGCAAAACATCAAACAGCCAAATGTAGTTTAATGTTAAGAATGACCCAAGAAAATATGCTTTTAAAAAACATTCAGGGAATTCAAGGAATGTAGTAATTCTTACATTATTACTCTTTTATTTTATTTTATTATTATTATTATTATTATTATTATTATTATTATTATTATTACTTATTATATTATCATTACTCTTTATGGATTAGTTAGATTCATTGCTAACCTCCATTATTAATGGTTAACCTCATGTTATGATCATTATATAACTTTCAGAGGTAATTTTATATAAATTAGGTGAATGGATGGATTAAAGGATATAACCATATCAATTCTTTAACTTCCCTTTGTTAAATTCAAACATACACTTCACAGTGTTAATAAAAGAAAATAGTGCATCTTACACATACATGGGACTTTTAGTGTTTGCTTGAGCTACCCCTCATGACTTTATATTTTGCAAAGAAAATGGAAAATTAGGTGCAGTGATTTACTGAAATGTGCAAATTTACATATGAACACAGTACGTAAGTCAAAAACAGACTTTGTGCAATACTAATGAGCTTGAAAGTCAATAATTGATATGACCACCTATATTCTTCAATACAACCTGAACTCTCTTAGGCAGCTTTCTGTAATTTCTTTCTGTAGTCTTCAGGAATAGTTCTCCAGGCTTCTTAAAGGACATTCAAAGCTTATCTTTGCATGTTTCTGTCTTTTGTTCTCTTTTAAGATGACATAGTGCCTCAGTAATATTGATATCCAGCCTATGGGGAGGCCAATCCATGACTGGTTCCATTGTGTCTTTTTACTATCATGCTGAAAAATTAAGCCAATCAGATGCTTTCCAGATGATATTACATGGTGGATCAAAAATACTTCTCTATTTTTAAAATTCCATCAATTTTGACAAGATCCCAAACACCACTGGCTGAAACACAGCCTGAAACCATGACAAAGTCTCCACTGTATTTTACAGATGGCTGTAGACTCATGTTGTACCGCTCTCCTGACTTCCTCTTTACATGCTCACAAGTTGAACTAAGAATTTCAAATGGGGATTTATCACTCCACAGGAAACTATTGCCGCTGATTTCAGCCCAGCACTTGTGTTATTGGCATTTTTCCCTTCCTTAAAAATGACTTCTTGACAACCACACTTCCACTGAGATTGTTTCTGATCACGCTTCGGTGAACATCTCATGTCCAGGAAATGACTTTCAGATGTGGATCATCTACTGTAGACATTTTTTTTTAGGTCAGCCAGTCCTTCTTTTGTCCTCCACAAGTTACAAGATCAGCTGATCACAATGCCCACATCAGCTGATGGCTGAGCTGATGCTATACAAATCATCCAGCTATCTTGTATAGGAGCACACTATTTAAGCTGCTTTGACCTGCCCTCAGTTGCTGTACATCTGCAAGCCACTTTGCAACCCACCTCCAATGCAGCTCCTTGTTGCTGCTCACTCTGCCTCTACCCTTTCCTGGAAGGGCAAGCAGGTCCCAAGAGAGCACTGCAAGCAAATATCAATTTGTGAAAATCAAAATCTCAGTCTTTCTTGACTATGGTTGTCCTGATTAAGACATAAAAAAAACTACTATAGCAGTTAACTGTTAAAAAAAAATACTTTACTAAATCTTACCAAATATCAGACAGAGAAGGGCTCTTCGGTACCCCCTGTTTGAATTTAGTTTAGAATCATCAGTTGTTTACATAAAATCACTCTCTGACCTACTATCAACTATTTGGCTATTGTTATTTGTGTGGTGATTTTGGTTAAAGCTGAGAACAGTGATGACGATTAATACTGTGCAGGACATCGCCTCTGATGTGACCTCAACACTAACCTTAGCACATGTCTTCTAAAGCCTTAAAACGTTTAAGATAAGTAGATGTGACAAGCAAAATGTGCCTGAAGTGGTGGCCTAGTTTCCATATTATAACATTCTAGATACCAGTCAATGTAAAAGGGACATGTGTATTGATTTTAAACGATAAAGGAATTGTAAAAGTCTACAAAATATTTTAGTCAATGGGGGGAAAAAAGTACTGAAAGAGAAAGTCTGGAAGCAGTGGTCTGCAGACACTATGTAGACCCAATTTTTCCACCATCATTTCCTAGAAGTTATGAAGAAGTACAGTCCACAGAGGCCATAGGCCAACGAGCCCAACATCAGAGCTATTTTAGAAGCACAAGGAGGACAACACAATATTAGGTAAGTGGCAATATTGTGGCTACCTGTGTCCTGACCATGAGGCCAACGGGAGCTCAGGAGAATTTGAGTGTGTAAAGCAACCAAGGTGGTTACATTTCTGGCGAGGACTGTCTCTGTAGTTCAAAGAGATGAAAAATAAATGAGCCCGCAGACAGTAAAGATTGAAGTGGCTGAATAAGCTGGTCATCCATCCAAGTGGTTAGTCCTAGCTGTCCAACCTTCTCTTTTTCTAACTCAACCACTGTTGCAGATAGGTTAAAAGACTTAAATCGCTTATTCCTTCCCCTCCATTCATCAGCAGATCAAGCACCAAAAGCAAATCAAGATTAAGTAACAGATCTCCTCTCTTTTGAACAATGCTCTTGAGGCCAGACATGATTTCCTCCTTTTTTTGCCATGAAAGTGAAAGACTTTGAAACAGTGGCCTAAGTCTTTGAGATAATTATTGAAGATGCAAAGCTGGGGGCAACCACACACAATAACCTCTTTACCCTCTCCATCCAGTGCGCGCGCGCGCACACACACACACACACACACACACACACACACACACACACACACACACACACAAACATGTTCCCCTCATAGTGCCTCGGTCTTCACTGCGGGTTAAAAAACAAGTTCATGCACCATGTTATAATCAGCTCAGACACGACTGAATATGTGGGATTTCTTTTTTTCTTTTTCTTTTTTTTATACAAATGGAGTAAAGACAGAGGAGCAGCCACAACAACAAATTAAGCTTGTGAAACCACAAAGAAGAGCCCAACGGCTCCCTGTGAGCTTACACGGTTGTGTAAATGACTTACATTCATTTTGGCTCATTATTCTCTTCCTGTGAGGGCCCACTTGTGTAAGAAGGGCAGGATTTTCATATATTTCATATGCATAAATAGGCCTGGATGAGGTCAGTGTCATTTTAGAATTAAGTAAATGGTTCTCTGGGAACTATATTGCTGCTGTACAGCTTTACACAGCATGGCAGCAGCCTGCCCCTAGCTTTGACCTGGACAGATTCCTTACATTAGAGCACTGTATGTTGTCCTACACCCAAAAACCTATTATGATTCCAATACAGTCTTAAATTGACCATCTAGTATTCGTTGTATCTTTTTAATGGATTTATTTCAGATGTTACAACAATAAATCATGATAACTGATAACAACAAGTCACTAGACATGATTGTTTCAAGGAGACACACATCTCATACGTGATAATGCGGGGGGTGGGCAACCCAACCTCCCAACACCGGCTTTGGAAATTGTGTGGTAATGCAACATGGGATGGCTTTCTTCATTTGTAATTTAAAGGATGGCTATTTAAAATCTTATTCATTCATTTTTCGGTGACTTCGGTGACAAACAGTCCTCCAGAGGAGAAACACATAACCTAAAGAATTTGGGGACTTACCGGGGATTGCATTATTTTTACGATTCCCTCTTTCCTTTCCTCCACATTTAATTTGGATAAAAACCTTCGCATCACAGGGATGAATCATGCACTCGCAAATAAGTCACAAATATTTTCCCCACTGCGGCAATAAATCAAGATAAAATCCGTATTAAAGTCTTCATTGACGCGTGTAAAACTACGCAGTGTTTGTTCACCAAACAGCTGAAGACAAGACAGAACGGACACGGGGGGGGGGGGGGGGGGGTGTAATTC
>VVHJ01008566.1:6698-20182 GCA_015107715.1 Tylochromis polylepis | reverse complement strand
GTTGAATTCTTTTTTTTTTTTTTTTTTTTTTTTTTAAGCTATTCTCATCCTTGCTGCTCTGTGTGTATCTATTGGTTATTAAAACAAGAAGCCTGTGATGGTAACAATGAATGGGGAATCAGGGAGGAGAAGAAGAGGGCAGGATGACCAGCACAAGCAGGTTTACCTCTCGTTTAGCAAGAAGAACATTGGGGACGATGTGAGGGAGACAGCGACCCAGCATTAGCATCACACTCTCCTCGCTGTCTGCTATACGAGACACCTGGGAACAAGAGGGACATTATATTCTGTTTTTGTTGTTCTAAATTTACTCTTTTTATCTGTATATGAAATGTGTGGTCCTGACCTCTGCTCCTAGGCGGCTGTCGGAGCACATTCTGCAGAAGGACAACAAGGCTTGCTGGAAGGCCGGAGATAACTTCCTGAGACACCACAAACAACAGAAGACCAAAAACAGTCACTACAGTCTGCAACACTTAATCTGTACACCACAAGTACTCTGGAAAATGTCCTGACCATTGAATGATTGAGGACTGGAGTAGGTTACCCTGCCACTGAGGTTAGTGCTGCCACTCTCCCATGTAATGTGACATTACCACAATACTAAGAATAACAGGTGGCTGACTAAAGTCACACACCACTCACTTTTTTTTTCTTTTTTTTCTTTTTTAAACGCTACATAAATCAGATTTTTTTTGTTTGTTTGTTTTTTAAGGGAACACGTATTTTAATGATATAACTGATCAAAGATCAGAAGATATCGTTAAAATTAATACATCACAGGTGGGACACAAATAAGAAAAACTATTTAAATGAGTAAAAGTTCCGTTTCAGTGATGACTAGTTTAAACTCTAAGAAGTGAAGCTCAGTACACTTTCTTACTCAAGAGGGCAGCCACACAACCCTAATACCTGGGTTTAGACAAAGACGAATAACTACCTCCATCTAGTGGCTATATTTAGTGACTACATCAAAATGGGCAACGTGGCTGTAGTAGACACGGTTGGAGAAATAGTTTGTACAACCACAAATTTTTATTTTTTAAAATTTTTGGCCTTCAAACCACCACAGAGAATTTTACATTTTAAATTACATAAATAAATGAACAAAAAAATCTAAACATGACTGAAGTGCAGACTTTTAGCTTTTATTCAAAGGGTTTAACAGGGTATTACATGAAATGCTTAGGAATTACAGCCACTTTTATGTTTAGGCCACCATTTTCAAAAGCACTAAGTAATTGGACAATTGACTGATGAGCAGTTTCATGCCCAGTGAGGCCTCTTTATTTGTTATTCCATGAAAATTTGAGCAGATAAAATATCTGGAGTTGATTCCAAGTATTGAGCGTCTAATTTGATAGCTAGAACTTCACTGGAACTTTCCGATGACGTCCAAGGAGATGTCAGTGTAAATAAAGGAGGCCATCCTTAGGCTGAAAAACTAAAACATACCTATCGGAGAAATGGCAAAAACCTTAAGAGCGGCCAAATTAACAATCTGGTCCAGTCAATAACACTGTTTTAAGTAGTTACATTACTGTCAAAGTCTACAATCAAGACACACCTTCATGAAGACAAATACAGGGCTTATAGGAAGGCACACTCCACTGGTTACACTGAAGAACAGATGGCTATATTGGACTTTGCCAGACTAAAAGAGCCTGCACATATCTGAACAAAGGAAACCAAGTCTAACTTGTATCAAAATGGTGAGAAAAGTTTTGAGACCTCACAATCTGAAGCATACCACAGTATCTGTCTAACATGGTGGAGGCAGCATGGGCACAAATGGCTGCCAGTTGAACCAGCCCACTAGTTTCTATTATTGATGTGACTGCTGAGAACAGTAACATGATGAATTGTGAAGTGTACAGGGCTATACTCTGTCACATTCAGACAAATGCGGCAAAGCTGCTGTTACTGAAGATAAAACTGAAAGCACAAAGACACACAAACAATCAGCAACTGAATTTGGCTGCACTAAAGGCCTGGCAGGACATCTCAAGGGATGTCTATGGGTTTTAGACTCAGGCAGTCAGTGGATTTACATATGTTACACAGGTATTAAAAACAATCCCTATATTTAAAATGATGTTTGTTTGTTTACTTTTGAGCATCTGAAAATGGTTCATATTTGTATTTCTTGATGCAGGAAATGTTAGGAAAGTTAGATCGTCTCTGTTTTGTGAAGTTTTTTTGTGCCCGAATTTCCACTCACCTGTTTGGCTGATCAAACTGGACAGTTGGCTTACTCTTCAGATTGCTGTGAGTCTGTGGGTGGAATTGTGATGTGTTCTGAGTAGAGAGGTTGTCTGTGTTATTGTCAGGCTCTGAAACTCCTCGGATGTCCAGATACTTGCCATTATCTGTGGGAGGCTGAGGATAAGACTACAAGATGTTAGTTTTATAGGGTCAAATATTCGGCCTTCTGAGAAACTACAGAGCGAAAATGTCATACAGACTGAATGTTTTTCTTCTCTTGGCTTTTTTTTGTGTGACTGGTATACATTTAAATAAGCCTGTGCTCTACATATTCAAAATGACCACATACCACAGAAAGAGGGTCAGCAGAGCAAGCAGTGGTAGTAGAAGAGGAAGAAGTGTTAGGTGTATTCTGGGAGCCTAGGTCCAAAGTGGTCGGAGGTGGGGAGGAAACGGTCCTCTTCAGTGTTTGAATCTCACTGTGGGGCAGAGGTAACATAACATAAGTCAAAAAATACCACATACTTAATCAAGCAGCACGTGAACGAGACAATTGACTGTTTTACCCCTACCACCAAAGATGTACTTGAACTGTTCAGTTAAATTGGTCAGAATCCTCATGATGTTAATTAAAGACTTCACATGACAAGAAAATTAAGTTCCACTTTTGCATCAGACCAAAGTTTCCTCTGTAATTTCATACAGCTGTGGTGCTTGGGAGAAATTTCCAATCTGGTTTTACACCATGGCCAGTTTTGGTCATGGTTATGGAAATAATGTGGACTTGGTGCTGAAAACTTTTTTTAATGGATACTTCTGCTGACTTTCCTCAGCAGTAGAAGGGGTGAATGATCTTGTTAATATGACATGCAGTGAAACAGCTATGAATGTAGGAAACCTTGTCAGGATCAAAGAATTTAGAGTTTTTCAAAAAGAATAGTATACGAGCACAGACATGCACTCAAGCACACACCATTGCAGTTTCTTTATCTGCTCTGCTAGGTTCTGCTTCTCATTATTGAGGAGGCTTATCTGGTACTCCAACTCTTGCACAACTTCTGTCTGCTGCTAAAGAGAAGAAAAAAACATAACGCAGACAAATTACAAATTCAGCTCAAGAGCCGGAGCTCTGAAGTCACACCTTGACATGAGGTGGTAATTCTTCAGATTTAACTGAAAGAGAAAAATCACTTTGCGTTTAGTTTCACAGCCTTTTGTCAATGAATCTCTCTGGCACTACAAGGAATACAACGCAATATAACAGGTTCAACTCAGCGTACACACACCTGTTGTGAAAGGTCATGTTTCTTTAGTGGATCTTGGACAATGCAGTTTCCAGGAAGATCGACAAAATCCACCCCAACTGACACATCAACCGTGTCCCGAGGAGAAGGGAGGGGGGTGCCACAGCTTCTGTAGAGCTGTAACAGGTCAGGGGGTTTGGGGATGTTGAGACCAACATCATCCCACAACTCAAAGTCCTGGGAACGAACATAAAACAAAACAGTTTAATAATTGTCATTTGTGTCAGGCAAGGGCTCATTCTTTGCATTACACATATATGTACAAGTACATATAAGTACAAGTCAAAATTATTTATACTACCTTTAGTACTTTCTTATGAATAAGGATGGGGTTTTTTTTGTTGAAAAGGAGACAGATCTAATTTTAAAAATAAAATACTAACTCCATTTAGGCATTTGGCATCGTGAAGCAGCTTGAAAACGCTTTTACCTGATCATCATTTTCATCAGAGAAGGTGATGGATGAAAGTTTGTATTCATTTTTCAATAAATACTCATTCACAAGGAAGTTTAAGGCTCTTTTCTCCAGTGGGCGGATAGGCTCCTGAGGCAGAGAAGAACAAGGTCGATCACGGCAATTTTCTCACAAGGGTTTAAAGGGACACATTCGTTCATTCTTCACTCATTTCACCAGAAAGGAAAAATTAGAAAGCTTATAAATCCCCCACCTGAACTTCAGGGCTTGACTTGAAGTTTTTTCTCTCCTGAGAGGGCACTTCGCTCTCTGAGAAATTGAGAATATATGAGATGAATTTGAAAGGATGCTGAGCATCACTCACCAAGAGGAATTCTCTGACAAAAAGAGAGAAAGCTGTAACAAAAAAGGGTTCAGGTGGAGAAGAAGTTAAAAGTGCGCCACACCTGCTGCCTGAGTCAAGTTGGCGCGCAGAGCCTGAATGGTCTCCTTTGCTTTCCGTAGCTCAAACTCCAGCACTGGACAGGAAGTGACAACACACACAGGAAGTGCATCCAACCAAAGACAGGGAACAAACAAATAAAACAGATGGATATGAAAAACCAAACAATGACACGAAAAGATTAAAAAGTCATAAAAAGAAAACAAAAAAAGGATGCATGCAATTCATGGGTCTAAGGAACGCATGCAGCAGAGGACTATGGTAAAGCTGGCAAGATGTTTCTTGGACAGGTGTGTTTACTGCATTGAAACACAGCTCAATGGTAGAATTTCCTGCCCTTGTTTTCCTCTCATTAATACTTAACAAATGGAAGTCCAAATTTACCTAAATTGTAGCTGAGGCGAGCTAATCCATTCACGCTACTGAAATGTATCCTTAAACTAGGAGCTGTCTGACACAGGTTTTTATAAGTAATTTACACATTTGAAATCAAGCCACTCAAGGGACAGCCAATGCTCAAACGTTTTGTTCTTAAGAGATAAGGCCATCACACTATGAACACCACAACATAAAACTATTTCAATTAAGAATTAAAACGTGAGTTAGGCATTCTTTGCTAAGTTACCGATGTAGACTCGTCTTTCTTGACTTTGACTACGTAAAACAAATCAAAAGAAAAAACAAAAAACATAACACGATCAAGCCAATCATAGAAACACGAGAAAGCCATTTCTGGCATCTCATACTATCAGAAGGAGCAGAAGTTATTATTTATAAAAATGTTTATTTTTAATCTATGAATAAAAATGGTAAATACTGGATTCATACTGATTTCTTCTTTAAAGAACACACAAGGTCTTAAGACATGTTAGATTAAAAACACACGCAAAAAGTAATAAGCAATGGAGCAGGAAAACTATGTTGCATAGCTGTGCACTGAAAAATCTGCAATTTGATCTGACTTTTGTTTCCCCAACATGTGTCACTTTAGGTTTATGGCTGCTGTAGGTTTCACACTTCTTTATAGCAACTGTGAACAGCTAGCTTAAAAAAAGAAAAAAGAAAAAAGTAAAATTTTCAGGAAATGGTTTACATTTCCACATAAGGTCAAAGCCAATTTCTGAGAATTTAAAAATAGTAAATTTCTGCCTAGTTACCATTCAGACCTTCCCAGCAGATCAAGTGCACAGGATGCAAACGCAACAAAATGGAAAACCAAGAACTGAATAACGGGAAGAGAAGGAAAAATAAATAAATAAAAGCAAAAAGCTAGACTGGATGGAGTGACTTGTCCAGTATTTTACTGGGGTTTGATCAACGTCAACGGAGAAAGCCAGAAAACCCAGAGTCAGACAGCTGGGGGCAGGGCTCTTAGCAAGAAGAACAAGTTGAGCGGAATGAGAGTGGGGATGTTCAAAAGTAAAGAGAGAGGAGGGGAAAGATGGCAATTTGGTAGAAAGGGCAGTGTGTGAATACTCATTTTTAAAAATGATGCATAATTTGGAGGTGTGAGGTGGAACCAACATCTCTGCTGCATGGTTTTAACTGGGCCTGTACTTCACGTCATCGTTTCTCTCAACTGATAGAAGGCCCAAACCAGAAGCAAGCCATTTCCGCGTTTACATTATTGGTGCATTAATTGGCATTACCCAAGGCTTTGACTTTACCATCAGAATGCAATATACACATTAAAATTAAATCACATTTATATTTATAGGACAATCTATATGCCATCCCCTATCCCATCATGCTCTACAATCTTATTCTTACCCTTAATATTCATGTACAGTGGAAGGGAAAACAAATTTAAAGTAAAAAAATAATAATAATGATAATAAATAATCAAAAATACACAACATAGTCCACCACTTTAACAACTAAGGCACAGTTTTGGGACACACACACACACTTACTTTTCAAATGTGTGGATGGCTGCAGAAAACTGTTACTAGCTTTAACCCTTATGATTAGCAGACTACTCATGGCTAAAAAGTAATGTCTTCATCTTGGTGATTGTGAAACTACAAAATTAAAACCAGAAGTGGATTTGGTTAATATGCATATCCCCTGCCTGATACCAATTTGCTTTCTGTGTTCTACATAAATAAAGGCTTACTCATTTATTTTTTTCTTTAGTCGACAGCATGAAAGTACTCATCACGCAACACCTTAAAAAAGGCAATATGGCAGTAAATGAGAACCTATTCTTAAACCCAATGGTGAGATGATACATCATTGGTGTCAGGAGGAGCTGTTAATGTGTTTAGCTAAAACTATCAGACTGTGTCACGAAGGAGCCATGGAGGGGAGGGGCGAGAAGAGTGCACTTTTTAAATAACACTGATACATGTTTGGTACCAAAAATACCACAGACTGGCTTTGCAGTGTGACAGTTCATGAGAGGAGGCACAAAGACCTCAATCAAGTTAAAGAGAAACACACAATACATGTAAAAAAAAAAGAAAAGAAAAAAAAAAGGGTTTTTTTTGTTTTGTTTTTTAAATTTGACTAATTTATCCCTAATAAAGCAGGACTGACAGAAACACATTTCAGTGTTATCAGCCAGAGTTTATTTATTACTATTGGTCATTGTTGTTATCAAAGCAGCTTTTAGATTTCATTTTGCCATATTCTACGGCACGCTCCCATTCAGTCATTGTCTACTCTCCTGATCTTTTATCCCCAGTGAAAACTGGGCCTCTTGTTTTGAGCCCTGATAGTATGGTTCGTCTTACCTGCCACCCGTTCGTCTGTCTCTCGGTTACCGTCATCTGAGTAACGGGCAAAGTCCAGAGAGTCCAAGGTGCTGATGCTGCCTGCTCGGTCTGAACAAAAACACAGACAGAGACAGAAGTGAGACAAGTATACACCTGCATAATCATACAGTTAAATGCTCGCACTGTCCAAGAGCTCACAGTTTAAAAATGTGACTGCAGCATATATGCTGCTCTACAGATTCTTCTCTCTGAAAGAATAAGGTCAGCTTCAGTGTGGTAAAACCCATTTCCAAACTATTACTTCTACCAACTATACATAGGGGTAGGCAGGTGCTAAGAGAAGGAACATAAAGGTGATAAAAAAAAGCATACCCTTTGCTCATATTTCACTGGGCTAGGCTGCTCTGATAGCTAAGTCAATGGAGTTGGCTTTCTTTCCACCGCAATGCAAGTGTGAGATTGGCCTGTTTGTTCTCTGATATCAAGATACAGAACAAGGTCAAGCCATATGTGACCTTGTTGGCCTAAAAAACATGGTTTAACTGTGTGACTAATTGAATTGAATTAACAACTCGTTTCCACCCATTAAGTTATAACCTGTATTATAAACTTTGATCATATTACTACTTTGGATTGTTAAAATACTCTAGAGTTTAAAAAAAAAAAAAAAGACTGAGGAAAACTTAGATTTCAAAGGAAAAAAAAAACCCAGCATGTATGTCCCTATGTAAACAAGTAATGTGTTTCACTAATATTTCTTTTTCTGCTACATATAAGGTTTGTCTATATAAGTGTATACATTATTTTATGTCATGTTCAAAATCATGACCATGCAACTTTATGATATAGTGACAGTGTTTCTCCGTTGGCTGTCTATACAAGTGTCATTGTTCTGCCAAGCTGATGTCAGGCAAACTAATTTTCCTACATAGAAAGCTTCCAAATGTGTTTACTTCCTGATGATGTGTGAGGACATTTGCCGTTAGTAGGTGCAATCCATCTGGCACAACAGTGAGTAATAGAGTTTGCAGCTGTGCGTGCATGAACGGAGCAAAAGAAAAAACAAAAAAGTAATTTAATAATGTGAGGGGGCATGTGCAGATGTCCTTTGTGTACATGCCTGATGTGCGAAAAAACAAGCCTGGTTGACCTTCCATTTTCTTGACAGATGTGACACTTCAGTCTGTCACCTCCTCCCTTAAGTCCATTCCAGCTGATTATACAACACATAAGCGTACACAGATGATTGTCATTCTACTTGCCAAAACAGAAAAAGCTAAAAGGTATAAACTGGAAGCTAAGGTACACGAGTTTACATCAGGGACTAGGAAGATGATATTGATGAATGGTCAGGAAGCAGCCAACAGGTACTTTTAATTTAATGGGAAGGTTTTTGGCAAGACTGATTTAAACTGTGGTTATAAATATGGGATGAAAAAGTGAAGCACAAATTATAAGTGAAGCACAGACAAGCACACAAACCTATGCAAGATCAAACATGGGTCTTTCCACACACTTTCAAGTACAAAATTACTATGTTAAGTCACAATTTTCTATTCCTAAGCATGTTATGATTTCAATCGCTTTGCATAATATTAGATAAAAATCAAATGTATGTTCCTGTTTACTGTGTGAATTCATACAGTACAGCAATATACTCCTATTGACAGATTACATTAGAAAATGAAAAAGACAGTCATGACTGAAAGAGATGCCACTGCTTCAGCCTGTTAAGAACAGGAATTTCAACAAGGACAACATCTCACTTGGAACATTCATTTGGCCAAGAGCATGTGGTTAAGAACAGGGTCCTCTACATGGACTCTTAATACAAGACTCTCATAGACATTTCTCATTCCTAGTCGTACAAATATCTTTTGTCAGGATCAGGTTTGCAAAATTTACTTTAATAATACATAACAGAAGAGTTTATAGACTCATTGTAACAGTTGAGAGGAAAAATTCAAGAGGTCCCATTGGTCTCTATCATAAAGGAGTCCATCATTTGTCCCTCTCAGCTTCAGAGCATGTGAGTTTAGAGATCACTGTCACTGGATACAAATATTGAGAGCATATTCAGAAATATTTCTTTACAAATGCACTTGTTTCTAATTTTGCTATAATGAATTTGAGCTATAATTCATAAATATATATCCTTTCAGTAGCTAATAAGACAAACTAACTAAGTTATGCATATATTTCTTAGATGGAACATAATTGATTATAATTTAATTAAAGCCTTGCGTATATGTAATAAATTAGGCTATACATTCGCAAATGCACATGACAGGACACAAACTCAAGGCCCCCGGGGCCAAATTTGTAGCTCTGGTCTGCATAGTGACATGCTCCCCTGCACACAAATGTACCAGTAATATTCAGTCCTGTGTAGCTTCATAGTTTTGGACTTATACAACAGTAATCACAATGCATTATTTTGCTTGCCGATGTGTTATGATAGCTAAGCAACTTGTTGAAGCTTTTACATTTGTTGAAGCCTTTATGTGTACTGGGCTTCAGTGACTACCTGTGAGCTTTCATCAAATAAGCTTTACTAGTAAGACTTCACTGTGCAGAGCAATGAAAATGTGCTACGTGACCATGGGTAGTTTAGAGATTTCAGGACAGGACAGCACATAAATTGTGGTCACAAATAATCTAGAACTGATAATGTGAAAGAATACAAAAGTTCTTGCTACGATTACAAATAAATAGTTGCCCGTCTAGCCAAGAAGTGAAGAGAGAATCCTTCAAAATTCATTGCAGCAAATTAGCAAGGTGGTGGGAGATGCCATGCTGTGTCATGTGCCCTGGAGCAACAGCTGCAGATGCAGCTTGTAACACAGTCATTATCTACACACATGCTCACTGTTGATTCACAGTCACAAGTTTTTTTTATTTGCAATCACCACACAATTACATTTCAGATTCGTCCGAGATTCGTCACTTCATCAGAGAGATTTTTTTTTTAAATTATAGCCTGTACCACATATCTAAACAAAGTACTATTTATAGCACTATATGGGTGAAGCCTATCCAAGCAAACTATCACACTCTCTAGACTGTACGCTGCAGGTACAATATTCATCCTTTCTTTAACTTCAGACTTGATAACAGGCATGAGTTTCTATGGGCCAAATTTCTTTCAACACAATAAGTCATCTAAAAGTAGACATTATTTTATTTATAGTGTTTACAAGCCAAAAGGATCACATAGTCAGAAACCACCGAAGGTGATTTGTTTAAAAACAAACAAAAAACAACAACAACAACAAAAACAACACACATACACAAGAGAAATTTGCTGTTGAAACAGCAAGCTGTTCTGTCAATGTAAAAAAAGAAAGCACACATCCAAACAGTATCCCTCCTTCTTTAGCAACAAGAGCAACTTAAGTAAATCCTAATGTTGCAATGTAACAGAGGAAGTCTTCCAACGTAAAAAGAAAGATAATTGCAGAGATCACATGAGGTCTGGACTATCAGCTATGCTAGGATGAAAAATGACATGGCCTTCAGCTAAGTCTGTGCCTCATATTAAGTCATTGTTACAGGCTTGTAGATTACACCATTTCTCTATGATGTTCCTGTCACAAGCACAACAGTGGAGGTGTCAGGTCCTTTTCAAACTCACGGTCTTTCCTTGTTCCAAACCTTTTGGTAGATAGGGGATACCACAAAGACACACATCCTACAGTGGTTTGTGTTTACTGCTGTAGTCTTAGGGAATAGATACAAGGGCAGAATTTAATTCTGAATGTTGGGTTTAACAGATTAAAAAAGATATGGCTAGTCAAGGAAGTCTGTCTAGCTGCCATTTGCAATCTGGAAAAGCCAGATTGAGGCCAGCTACCAAGATACAAACCTAAAACTATACTCCAGTTTTCTGAGATCTTAGGTCACGTTCATTGCTACTGCATACAAAATAGTTGTGTCTGGTTTTAACGTTTATTTATACGAATCCCTCAGCTGGAAACTGCCAAATGCTTCTACAATAAAAATACATAATTCAGCCTTGTTCCATAATTTGAAAAACTCAAAATTACATTTGCAGTGCAGCTTTCATGACATGCTGCAAAAAGCCATAGCCATTCGCAATCTGGCACACTGATAAAAATCCTTTCATTCGTGAGGGCAAGCGTCTCGAATGAATGACCAAACTCACCCTACGAAAACATCTCAAAACTGTGATATGAAATGACTCTCCCTTGATTTTGAGTGCATGTTTCACTGCCAAATAGATATTGGAAGAAGATTTTTTTTTCTCCTTCCCTGCTAATTTCAAACAGTCAAGGAGACAAACACACCCACTGGTGTGACATGGCACTTTATATTCAAGATACAATCTGTTTTCACCAAAACACATTAACAGAAAAAAAAACCCACCTTATTTTCAGTGGCAGATTAGGGCAGGGAGATTTAGTTGTGTTAAATTAGTGCGGTGAACAATAAATGTAGGTGTAACATACTTAAATTTATTACATATAAGCTTCCTAGTCTATCACACATCTAAAATTAATAGAATTATAAGATTACAATTTCTATTAATAAGGTCTACTGTGAATTCATGAAGCAAATACATCAAAAAATGTCGAGTCAACACATTTCTAAATGTTAGATCTACATATTTTCATCTGGTCATTTTTTAATGCTAATAGTCTAAAAGATAAGCAAATTGGCTACAATGATAATGTCAAGATTTACATTATGCAGAGAGCAAATACATTTGCTTGACTGACCGCTATGAAATGGGGCCACAACAAATGTTTTTGCTGCTTCTATTCCCTTCGATTCAACCCCCCCATATTTGATAAAATTTCAACTCTTTAGTTACTGCTTCTACTGTATGATAGCAGGTGTTGTTTATCTGTGGCTGAGGCTGTGACCATGGGTACCATTTGCATAGCAGGTCTGCCTAAGGTCCTCGCTGCCAGACTCTTCAACTGCTGTGTTGGTGCATGGTAATTGATGAAAATGAGTCTTGTAAATGGATTAGGGTGCAACAGACGTACACATTTTACATAATAACATTTACAGCATTTTATCTCCCTAGCTGGGTAGATGCAACCTGTGCAGAGCAACACAACCATTTACAAGACACTTTGCTCCTGGACCAGATGATACAGCTTCAAAACTAATTCAGGAAGCCTGTTTTATCATTATCACAAGACAATACAATTCTCTTTCAGTTCAAATGTGCTATTTGAGCACTACTGTGGTTCAGTGAAAGGCAAAAGTCGGTCGTACAAGCATCCGCTTCTTCTCCTTCCTCTCTTTTGTTTTCTATAGTCGATACTGACCTCTGACCTCTGACGGGTGTTTTCCCTACAGGGCTAAATTACACTTGGGCGATCACTACAGATCACCAACACTATTACGCTACCAGCATTTATCTTTCAGTGAGTAGATAGTGTGTAATGCCTTGTCACAACTCTGTAATAGTCTATCATCTCACGACTGATCCACAAAACCCAATAGCTGGCTGCGGCCCTGGAGCTGAAGAGCAGGTGCAGATCTCAAGCTATCATATCCAATGATTAAAGCTAACGTTAGCCACCTAATGGGCTAACTTTGTTTCATACAACATCAATACATAGCTAGCGGACAGCTACATAGGTAGCACTAAGAGCAGCTAACGTTACTTACTCAGTGGTCCTCCAGGTCCGAGTACCTGGTCTTTGGCAGGTGGAGTACCGCTCTGTCGCTCGAAGTTGCCAGGGTTGGAGAAATAATCCCTCAGCCGGGGGAGCTCTCTGCCTGCTTCCAGCAGTTCGGTATGAAACTCCAAGGCCGTGAGGATGTATTGATCCCGCAATAACTGGGCAGCGATGACATCTACAGATACCCGCGTCTCGACGCTGCCTGCCATAGCGGAGGTGGCGGCGGCCGACGCCGAGATGCCCTCACCGCTGGGGCTCGTCCGGTTGCTAGACAGCAGGAGCGACGGAGGCTCTGCGTCTGCAGGCGGAGAGAAAGGATTGCCTGGCGGTGGTCCTGGCGCCCCGTCACTCGGACTCCTCTCTGTGTCAACTGTTTCGTTAGGGCGCCGTTCGGCCTCTTCTTCGGAATCACTGAGATTAAATGGGTTCACCGACGCCATTTTTGCACTATATAGATTTTTTTATTTTTTTATTTTTTAGCAATCTAAGCTAGCTAAGCTAATCACACCCGCTGCTTCCTGAATGGATTTTAGGTTAGCTAAGGCTTTGGTAGGTGGAAGAGGAGGAAGAAGAAGAAATGCGAAGCTACGATTGGTCAAATGCGAGGGACGCTACTCCCAAAGCCCGCCCCTTTCGTGGAATACTGGAAAAGTATTGGGTACCTAGATGTAGAGAGGAAAACTAGGCAGGGCACATTTGACAGCTGGTACCAAATGCTAGTTACTATCTAAAAAAAAAAAA
>VVHJ01008562.1:45737-58824 GCA_015107715.1 Tylochromis polylepis | reverse complement strand
GCCATCTGCTGCGACCGGTTGGGGTGAGAGAAGGAAGACGGGATAAAGACATGCTGTGGAGGAGAGACAGAGATTAATAACAGATATGATTCAATGCAGAGACGTCTATTAACACATAGTGAGTGAGAAAGGTGACTGGAAAAGAAAAACTCAATGCATCATGGGAATCCCCCGGCAGCCTACGTCTATTGCAGCATAACTAAGGGAGGATTCAGGGACACCTGGTCCAGCCCTAAATATATGCTTTAGCAAAAAGGAAAGTTTTAAGCCTAATCTTAAAAGTAGAGATAGTGTCTGTCTCCCGAATCCAAACTGGAAGCTGGTTCCATAGAAGAGGGGCCTGAAAACTGAAGGCTCTCCCTCCCATTCTACTTTTAAATACTCTAGGAACAGTCAAGTTTCAAGCATTCAATTCAAAAGCCGGCATATCTGATATATGGGGGTGCATTAGTGCATATAGAATTGTCAGCTTGCACATATGGAAAGACACCATCAGTGCTGAATGTATACTATATTGCCAAAGCTCATCTCTCACTCAAGTTTCATTCACGCAGATATGAATTTAAGTGGCATCCCAGTTTTAATCCATATGGTTTAATTTGATGTTATCCCACTCCTTGTATAACAGCTTCAACTCTTCTGGGAAGGCTTTCCACAAGGTTTAGGAGTATTTTTGACCATTCTTCCAGAAGCACATTTGTGAGGTCAGACACTGATGTTGGATGAGAAGGCCTGGCTCACAGTCTCTGCTCTAATTCATCCCAAAGGTGTTCTGTCAGGTTGTGGTCAGGACTCTGTGCAGGCCAGTCAAGTTCTTCTACACCAAACTCAATCATCATGTCTTTATGAACTTTGCTTTGTGCACTGATGCGCAGTCATGGTGCAGGAAGGGGCCATCCCCAAATTGTTCCCACAAAGTTGGGAGCACAAAATTGTCCAAAATGTCTTGGTATGCTGAAGCGTTGAGAGTTCCTTAATTAAGAGTTTACTGGAACTAAAATCCTGAGCTCAACTTCTGATTGACTACCCCACACCATAATCCCGCATCCACCAAACTTTACTCTGCACAGTACACTCAGGCAAGTGCTGCTCTCCTGGCAACCCAAACACGCAGGCTCGTCCATCGCCACGCTGGAATTCACTGAGCTTCTGAGCGCAACCCATTCTTTCACAAATACTTGTAAAAGCATTCCCAGGGGCTGGATTTTATAAACCTGTTGCCATGAAAGTGATTGGAACACCTGGAATCAATCATTTGGATGTGTGAGTGAATACTTTTGGCACTATAGTGTATGTATATATGCTTTAGAGTAACATTTGCTCCCATCCATACAACATCTTTCTCAGGGAAAGCCATGGATATTTCATTAAGACACTGATAAGCTGCACACTGCGGTTTGCAGTAGAAGAGAGGTTGATTGACAATGATTGGGAATTTTTAGCTGAGAAAAGTTTTAACTATAACTTTAAACTACTCTCAGAATCACAATAGCAGACATGGTATTATTTGGTGTCCAACTACATATGAGACAGGAAAGCTTCTTCTGCTACTCTCCACACATACAGCAACACACACAGGAGCAGAGAGTAAAGGAAAAAAGCAGCAGTTTCTTTTCACATTCATTCCTTTCATATAGCACATTCATGCCGGGGTCCTGACAGATTTCACAACACACCATGTTGTGTTGACTGAAAATCCACTGATATATTATCGCCTTTACGTAAGCCGTGTGGTTTTCACTGTAAAAAAAAAAGGAAAAAAAAGAAAAAAGTCCATATCTTTTCTTTGTCAACAATAGAAAATCCACACCTCTCTTACCAATCACCAAATACTTTAATCACATGCTTTTGTCCCACACTTGTGAATGTAACCGATTAGTTGAATCCACTGGCAGATCAACACATTGTTTCAACACTGTTAGCACAAGTGCTGACAATGATATTGCTTTCTCCCACTCATACCTCTGGCTATCATATCTGTTTTTGAACTCTTGGTCTTCTGCTGCTCAACATTCCTGTCCACTCTGCCTTTAACAAATTTGCATCTTAGTGCAGTGCAAAGAGGAAGGTCAGCAGAAGAACACTGTGTAAGCCTATCAGTGAGCAAACCAGTGTCAAAAATTTGGCTCAGTCTTGTTTTCACAATTACTGTTGAGCATCTAAAAATATAATCTGAAATGACAGAATGTAAAATAGATTGGTGTGTATATTAAAAATAAAAAAATTTTAGAAGGAAGGAGTTTTGCTCTGTGAAAGTACATGCATAAGGCTTGAAGGTTTATTAAAAGCCTAAAGCCTCAGTTTACTCAATGGTTACTCATTTATTATTAAGTCAGAATTGTTTACAATACCGCTATCCACGTTAATAGCACTGCACTATAATTAATACATGAATGGTTTGTGGGCAACCACACATAGAGAAGGTGCATTTAGCTTCATTTGCACAGACATGATTAAATTGAAATCCACAGAAACACAACCAGAAAAGGGAAAATCAATTCCAATCAGCAAGAGCCTGACCTAATGTTAACTATGAGGCCCTGAGACACTTGTGCTAACTGCGTAATCCCCACTGTGACCACATTACAGTGAAAGTAAACAGCATTTCCAACCTGGCTGTAAAGTCGATCTCAACAGAAAGAGAATGAGAATGAACATCACGAGGGTAAGATCTGGTAAGATCCCGGTGGCACTGATTGATAGCAATCGCCTTCCCATATCAGAATAGAGCACAGCGTGCTCTAATTATGAGATGATGTTAAAGTAACATGTCACATCTGCACCTTGGAATCACTCCCCAGCATGAATTAAACATGACAGGTCTGTGCACTGTGAGAGGAAATCAAATTATATTGTGACAAACCGCTCCAACACTTAAACGATGATACAAACTGCACAGAACGAATTAAGCCTGGAAACCTGACTGACAACTTTATTCTCAAAGCTGGAGAGCGGCACATTTATGAACATCAAGCGTCAAAATCAGGAGCTGCAAAGAGGCCACTGAGTGTCATAAGTGTAAAAAAGTCAGTTAGCGCATTTGGTTTCTCAAAGCATCAGGCAGAGAGGTTAATTGTGCTTTAAGGTCATACATATGCTCAAAAACTCCAGTGCGCACCTGCCCATTGTTCCTCTAACTGTTCAACTCTGTGATACTGCAAGTAGATTATTATGTCTTTTATGTTCAATGGCCCCTTGACCCTCCTACTTTGACTGCCCTTTACTCCATACTTATAGATTACACCCTACCATCTTCATTTTGTTCTGAACTGCACTGCTGTAACATTTCATGTCTGCATCTTGCGTGATTGCAATGCTCATGTCCTACAGTATGTTTCTCCAGGAGCGTGTTTTGCCACGATGACGCACACAGACAGACTCACAGGGTGAAAACAATACTAGCGATGCTATATGTGATGGTCATAAAACTTGGATTTGCAGCAGCTGAGGGTGATCTTGGATCACCACCCACTGATAATGTCTCTCCCTGAGAAGATAAAACTGATGTCATACTTTGAGTTTTTGAAACTATCCCAATATTTTGTTAAGTTTTAAAGTTTATACAGCATGAAAGGACAAATTTGCTGAAATAATTAAATTACTTAAGAAACTGTAGTCATTAAGGGATTAAGAAATGGCTCATTTATCTATATAGAACGACATTTGCTGACGAGCGAAGGACATTTATTATTGAAAATGCAATGAGTCAGACTATCAGCCTTCACAGCACTCCGCACAAACTTGCACAAACATATATTAAAGGTGCTGCCATCAGAGCCGTTAAAAGTAATTGATACAATGGCAGTGTACTTTACAAACATGAATGAATGTTAATGGAATGCAAAACACAAATTAAGCTGAAAGGACATCAAAGCCATCAATCAATTTAACAAGCACACATGATCATTTTCAGGCAGGGCAGCAGAAGGATAAAAACAAGATGCAGTTTTTCTCAGTTTCTCGGTCTTTTAAAGTGGACATGAAACACTACATGCATTAAGGCTAATTTACATCATGGAGCCGTCATAGATTTAACACTGTCTATGAAGCTGGATTTAGGCGTGTGTATAGCTTTGTAGACAGTACAAACAGTACACCTTGGAGTAGTAATCCAAGGTATAAATTAGTCTTAATACATGTAGTGTTTCATGTACACTTTAAGTTCTCATGTCTTAACTTGCATTTACCCAAAACAGCAGCAAAACACAGATAACCTGCAAAATGCTATTTCTTGTCTAATTCATTTAAGTTGATTAAAAGTGAAGTTTTTGTGTCATCTTTTAACAGTGTGTAAACCATAATGCAGAGGAGTGGTCGTGCAATGTAATCTGCCATTACAGTACAGCACTGCACAGACTGAGCCACGTAAAGTGTGAGTACCAAGAAAATGCACTGAGGAAATAAATCATCACCCTTATTGGAAGAGTACACTGTGGTAGCAAAATGCTGGGAATCACTGGACATCCTTGACCTTGCAACATAACGAGGGAAGAACTGAACCCTGCGAGTGTCCGCTTCCATCTTCCTCATCTTTCTGTGTGTTTTGTCTTTTCATTGCTACGCCGCAACACATCCCTGCTCCTCTTCTACTGGCATGCTGACCCCGTGAAATGTTTATTTTCTCCATGTTCACAAATAGCTGCAACTCGCTTTCGCTCAAGTTCTTTACAGAGAGTTTACAGCACTCATACTCATGATTTACACCTGTTAATAGTTTCAGTGATGGATTAGCTTCCAGGTTTGAAAAGTGAAGCTGATGCAGAAGAGCTGTAGAGCTAAGATCTTTAAATGGTGGTGGGGTGACTCCTCCTCGAAAATGACTTCTGCTTGTATAGAGGTTTATGGGGGAAAAACAGCACTAGGCTCTTTTGTTGTGTGATGGCTTTATGGGTTCAGTCTCTCATTGAAACAGAACATTAAGTCCATTTTGCAATTTATGGTCATTATAAGTGTCAGAAAGGAGGATTATCAAGTGATTGTTCATTGGCTAATGACTTGTCAATCACAAATTGTTCACCAATGAGTGTGCAGTGTCCTTGATTTCTCAGTCACATCCATCTATCACTCCTCAAATCAGTTTCAAATCACCAAACTGGCAGAGGTGAAAACGCTCCTGCTGAGGCTGATCTTTGATTAGATGAACTAATCTGCATGTTTTGATTCATGAAACAGTGAAACGATTTAAGTACATTTTGAGGCCTTAAACTATTTAGCTGACTTAAATACATACACAACCAATATTTGTTCAATTTGTAGATACTTGGTCGTGTGGTGGTCCGTGCCATCATCTCACAGCAAGCAGGCCCTGGGTTCTAATCAATCAGCCAGATGGGACCTTTCTGTGTTAGCCATGTGATAGTTTGGTGATCTGTCTGGGCTGTACCCCACCTCTGCCCTATCACAGCTAGGATAGGCTCCAGCCAAACTATGAACCTGAAGTAGACGAGCAGAAGAAGATGGATGGACTTTAGATAATTGTACTCAATCCCATTTGCCTCCAATTCCTAAAACGTATAACATAAAGCGCTGAGAGAGAGCAAACCTTCACCAAGGCTGGTCATTCTCTCAGCAGTATTTACTTTTAAGAAAACAGTATTGTATTTTTTGCATAGATTCATTTTGTTTTCTTTGAAGTTTGCAGTGCAGTAAAAATAACACATTCTGAGATCAACCTAAAAGAAAAACTATAGACAAACTATAATGTGATATTTAGAATCCCCATATATCAGTATCATTTCCGTAATGTTGCCAATACAAACATCAGGCATCACTTTTCTCAAAGATAAAATACATTTAATGAAAGTTTGAGCTTATTTGACCTTAAAGAAGAGGAGAAGAGGTCAGAGGTCTAAATTAGCATTATATTTATAATCCTAATATATAATTCCCAATATGCCTAAATGTCATTAAATACAAACAATGGAAGTAAGAAACATAGTTTTAAATAGATCTGTATAGCATTATTATCACTTGAGCTCAATCTATTGACCTTGAAGTAAAGGTCAGAGGTCAGTTGTGATGTGAGATTTAAAATCTTTATGTGGTACTTTCTATATGTTAACAATACACACCACACTTGTAGGAATCATAGTTTCTAAGTTATAAGTCTTTTTGTCAATAAGTCACTAAGCTGACCTTGAAGACCTTGGTGGATGTAAGCCAAATTTTAAGAGCTTGTTACCATGACCCCAATCTACACACCTACAAAATTTGATCAGAACACATTCAAGGCTTTTTGAGCTATCGTGTTTACAGACAGAATGACATACATGCAAAAACCATACCCTTCTAGGTGCCACTTTAGCTCAGTGGGTGAGCAGGCGATCACATGTTACATGGCTGGAGGGCAGTGGCCTGGGTTTGAGTCTGACCTCCAGCCCCTTGCTGTGTGTTTCCCCCCAGTTTCCTATCTTCACTGCTAAACAGTGAAAGGCAAAAATGCCATAGAAAATAATCTTTTAAAACAACATAACCTCCTTGGTGGAGGTAAAAATGAGAAATGCTTTTTCTGATGTGCACCATTACAAACAGCTTTGAAAAAGTCAACTGTCATCATCCGACAATTGAACCAAATCAACCAAGAAAAACAGACATGCAAGAAAGTACAAACCGAGGAGACGCGGTTAAGTAGTAGTCTTGATTTGGTGCAACAAATATTCCTCTTAGTTTAGTTCTGTTTTTGAGCTTCATCGAGCCCTGAGAAAAATATCTGTTTCTAACTGCCAGCTGCTCAATTTTCCTCACAAGCAGGACATTTTCTTCATTCCAAACGCTATTTAAAATTGCATGTATGCATAATTCCACTCCAGTGAATGTTTTGCATACACACTGCAACATAATAAAGGGAGTCAATTATATCGATGTTAATGGCTTCTTGCCAGCCGTGATTTTGTTTTTTGTCAGAGTCAGCGTATTGTTCCAATACGACCAGGTGCAAGGCGGCTTTTGATGCACTTGAGTACAGATAGCTTTACAATCAATTCTGTTGGCTGTTGAATTACATAGCAGGGGGAAGCCAGAAGCGCACATCTGTCGGGATAAATTTTTTATAAGGAAGTCCTACTTGTGGCCGTATTCCCTCCAATAATGTGTGAAACATTTACCACAATCTGTGAAAATAAGTTGAGAAATCACCAAGAAATTGATTGAAGGTGCCAACTGTGGCCAAGCGAAGCTCTCTGACATACGTGCAATGTGGTTTCCTGATGCTGCAACACCAAGACTGGCTGAGGACTTCTTCCATATTCCTCTGCTTTGATCATTGCTCCTTCTTAACTAGGTCCATTCCCCCCCTTTCTGTTTCCCTTTTATTCTGCTCCTCCAAACCCATTCCCCACTCTCTGATTCTTTATAAAACACAGCTGGGTCATTCTTCCCGTTGCACTTGTTATTCTCATCTCTTCATGCTTCATGCCTAATGGTTTCATTATACTTAAGAGATGACACATTTTTTGGATAGGCTGCATTATATTTGTCACAGGCTTGTTGTATTTTTTTTCCAGGCTTGTCTGCTGTCACTAGATAACCTTGGTATGTTAAATGGAGCAGCTACAGTTCTTCCCCAGATGAAACTGCAATGTGACGCGTCTTTCATTATCTCTTTGTCTTGTCTTTGTCTTTCTTCAAAGACGCATCAGTGCAATAGTCAACAGTAGTTTAACCCTCGGATTAGTTTTCTCCGCCATGGGCTTTATCCCACTGTTGATGTGCCGCTACAGAGTGCATTTCAGCTGTGTCACTCATACTGACAGGGTGGGATCCTTTTCTGGACATAAGTAATTCTCTTTCTCTTAGGTTCTTTGTACATATTAAAGTGTAATTAGAAGAATTTTAAATGAAAGCTCCATTACTGAAACATCAAGAAAAATAATAACTGTGTTAGGAATGGTGTTTAAAGTTGAAGACATAGCACAGATATGAAATACCACAGATGCTAGCAAATGAATTGAACTTTTCAATCTGATTGATTTCGATCCAGTCAGGAGATAACCACATGAAAATAATGCTTTGGATGTATTTGTGCTATTTTCATAGCAATGTGATCTATGTGTCCCAATGCAACAGAGAAGTGAAGCCACTGCAAGCAAAGCACAATTTGTTCTTTTCTTTTTCTTTGTGGCTTTATGAGACATTGGACAACAATAAATTTTGAAAAAAGGAGAATTTTTATTCTAACTTGTTTTCACAGCCAAGTAAACAGATATTTAAACATAAGCTAAATGCACACACATTAGTTCCCAAGGCTTTGGGGGTGGGGTAGTGACATTGTGTGCCATGGCATTCCAGATCTGCCAATATCTGCTAATATTGCCAAGACGTGGACAAACTGACCCAAAAAATTAAAGAAACAACCAAGCGTAAATATGTTAATTTCAAGCTGACACAATCACACACTGAGCTGCTTGAAATAATTATTAAATAATTCGATGACGGCAGCTCATCCTGTCCACAAGACATTTTCATAAGGCACTCTTGAAGGAAGTGTGTTTTGTGTAATGTATGTTTATTCTTTTATCAGAATAATAATCAAAGTGTTTATTTTCCTTAGTTTTGAGTGACTAAAATATGGATGGGACTATTGTGTCACTGCATTAAAGAAATATTTTATTACATTACACTGCAATGTGCATTTTTGTATCACAAAATCAATCAGTGATAGATAGACTGATGCTTTCCTACTCACTTGAACACTCAAACTTTTACAACAGGTCTCATTCATCCAGTCACACAGCGCTTTTATCTGTGACTAAGTGCTTTCTAACATTCCAGAGGAGTCGGGGATCGAACCACCAACCTTGTGATTGGTGGATGTTTTTCTATACCTCTTGAGCCCAGATAGATAGATAGATAGACAGATAGAAAGATAGATAACACTTGAACTGTAGCACCAGCAAACTAATGAGGTGCTGAGGTGAGAGCTGGGCCATAAAGTTAATTGTGGGTGTGGACAAGCGAGACAGCAATTACTGATGGCCCTGTGATAATGATGTCACTTTTCAGACAGCCAATTAGGGGTTCAACCCCCTGTCAGTATAAACTGTCTCTTATTAGCTACTGAAATAGCACAGACCCAAACTGAAAGTATCTGATTTAAGCACACAGCTCTGAAAGTAATCTAATCTAGGATAGCACGTTGATTAATCCTAAAAAGTTATAACACATCAGCCTTTTTTATTTTCAGTGCAGACATTATAATGTATACAGTGAGTGCCCAAGACAATGGACCAGGATGTACCCCGCCTCTTGCTATATGAGAGCTGGGACAGAGTCCAGCCACCCTCCTGTGATATTAAGTTTGATAAGAAGTTATGGAAATGGATGGATAGATGGATGTGTTCTGTCTTGGCTCCTGTGATTTTTTAAAAACTAAATCTTGCCAGAACAAAGATCTCTTAATATCGTGTCTATAGATAACTGATATAAATTTGCATTCTTTGACTGTTTTTTTTTTTTTCAAACACAGCTTGCTTTGTACAAAGGGCAAATAAGCACAAAATAAAACAGATCCTCACCAATTTTAAAATCACATAAAATACAGGAATGCCCCACCATATGTCTGACTACCTCAGTTGCTGTTTGTAGTGTTCTTAATTGGGCACACCAGGGCTTCTGCATATTTCTTAAATATTTTATTATACTACTTTTCATCTTTATCAAGTAAACGTTAATAATTTAGATCTGCAACTCTTCTTTGTGCCTGTTTTGAGGTTATCAAGCAGTTGCTTTTCACAATGTTTTTTTTTCATGGATCAGTATGATTTCTGAACTTCTCCTAACTCCGGAATCTGACACAAACTGCTATAGTATACAGCGTCTGTAAGGATTAAAAAGTAACAAACTTTTCATTTGCTTAAGTAATGCACAGTGCGTGTTCCAAATCAGTCAATTAATACATCCCTTTTAAGAAATTTGCACTCTGATTTCTGCTACTCCAGAATTTATTTCCTCATATATTACAGAATTTTGATAATGGACGTGCGGAATTCCCGCTTGGCAACACTGACGCGTCAAAATAGAAATCCATAAACCTCTCTTGACAGTGCATTAAATTGGACACATCCTGGTGATTGATTAGACATCCAGCTGACAGATACCTGGCGATTGTTTACTGTGGTGGACCCTGGATACGACTGGGTGTTTATTGCTGTCTGGTCCTGCAGTATTTCAACATTGTATCTCACTATTTAGAGCTATCAGCAAGCAGCTACACAGCAACCACACGCTTCCAAGTACCAGTTTGTTTCCAAACCGCAGCACATCCCTGCCGTGTTTACCTGTGCTATCACCTCTTCACACTGATGTTTTCACCCGCAGGTATTGCTTTTAGAGACAGGGTAAAAAACTGTCATTTTGGATAATTTATGGGTAATTATCCATACGCGTTCTGACATTCAACACGTCTGCTGAATTCCCTTCAGGTTTGTAGGTACTCTTGGAGGAACGAAAACTGCTGTTTGCCATGTTAGTGTTGGCAAAATGGCAGGAATGTCAACACTAAATGCATAGTCATTTCCGTTGCATTTGTAGTTTGTGTACTTTTTCTCTTCGTAAAAGGTTTTTGCATATCAGTGGATCAGCTCTTCTTCAATCCTCTATTCATTATTCAAAAAACAAACAAAAACACCTTTTTTGGCAAAAAATGCTTCTTGAATTTTAAAGCCCTTAACCTGGGGGATGCCATTTATTGCTATCAGGTGCTTCTGAAAACTTTTCCTTAACGTCTTTGGCTCATTATCCATTCAAACAGCACAGTGCCACGTCAGGTGAAAGTGACTGACCACAGTTCAAAATGGAAAGCACACATAAACAACGATTCTGGTGACAACTTCCTCCACCAGAAGTCCTCACATCGGAAAGAATCAACGTCAGAACAGCGGAGATTCGCTTTCCCTGGCTGCTCTTTCTGCGATGTGCGAGAATTTTATGCTTTCAGTGACCCGTGCTTTGCAGCACAGCAAAAACAAGTCATGGCCGACTACACAGAAAGAGCATTACTTCCCCTCTTTTCCATTGTTTCATTGCCTTGGGAAGACTTCTGTAAATCTTTGATGGTGATTACGTTTCGTTATATGTGGAAGTAATTTGATTTTACAATACATTGTGTGAGGCACCTTTTAAACAGGCCATGAACAAACAAATGTTCAGTTCTGCTTGAGCTACAGCCAGAAAAAAAGGGAAAAAAATGACATCATCTGACTTATTATCAGCTGTGTGGAAAATGGTAGGTAGTGCCGGCTGAATTGCCACATTTCTGCTGCTGCACTGAGTGATGATTCGAGCAGTTGGTTTGATACATTTTTATTATAATAAATATGGCATGAGTGGAGCCGGGGAGAGCTGATATTCTCTACAGGCCTGTCTACGCATCACATGGACCCAATCAGGTCCTGATGATGTCATAGCTCTCTGCATCATTAATATTGAAAGGTCATTTCCCCTGCTTGGAAGTTGTCACACGCTGGACTCAATTTCCAATTTGCCACACAACTCTCGAGGTCTTTCTTACTGTATATCTGAGAGAACGCCACCTCGCAGTGTTGTAAAATTCTATTTCCTCTATTCTGCTTATAGAGCCATTGACTCGGAGTGGCATTTTATTATTTTCTATGAAATGAATATTTAATGAGTAGTCATGCTCATGACTGTACACACACCAAATCCACATTAGATTTCAGGCTTTAATAATATTACTAAGTATCCATTTTTATTTTATTCTCAAACACCTATTTATTGCTTGTTTTATTGTTTTATTTCCTACAGAGGTGGCATAGACTGTTTCAGCTCTTTCAGCACATTAGAAGTCGCAAGCAAAAACATATTCTTTCTTTTTTCTTTTGGCTGTTTTAATAAGGCCCTTAGGTTACAGTGGTACTTTTATGATTAGTTTCTGAACTTCAAAGAAGTCTTATTTTCCATCAGCCCAAATCCTTTTGTGGATTCTCTTTTTATCCATTTCTCTTTAAGTTCCACCTAAAATTACGCCTGGTTATGTGACACATATGACTTGAATTACATTTCTACCTATAACCACATGTATATAAATATATACACACTTTGTGAATAAGATGTTCTATCAGAAGTCACAGATTATAATAAACAGCCTGTGGTGCAGACATTTCCCGAGTGTCCCTTATTAAAAAAAACCCCATCTCTTCTGTAAGGTAGAGTCTGACATTATATAAGCTGTCTTCAGTCATTTCACTGCTGGCAATGCTATGAGTGTATATGTGTGTATGCGTTTAGTGCTTTAATGCAAAACAAAGCATGCACCCTATTGTATCTTTGAAGCTCGCAAATGTGTTTCGTTCAAACAGTTTGGCGGCTGCTTAAACCTGTGACTCATTATCACTTTGAAATTCATTATGTTTCATTCTGTGGCTTCCATCGCACACTTCACCTTCCTTTTAGCCTGAATCCCACTTGGAAAATGAGAAATTAGGGCAGCGGGTCTCAAGAGACTTTTGGAATAAAACAAGGTTTCTGGAATAGTTCTTTGTACTGTGAATGACAAGTGATTTCGTGGTTGGTGGCCTGGTGGTAATTGCATACCAGTCAGTAATCACTGTTTATGTGAAAGTGATTATAAACACACGATTGTCTCCTAATCAGGGAAACCCATCTGGCAATAGAGGTAAAATGATGAATACAAGGAAGAGGGAGAGAAAAAAAATAGAGACGCTTGTATAGTATAGTCTGCAGCACTGTTTTCCTATTAACATCACCTATCATTAACATCACCTAATATTAACACCACCTTCTCAAGAGGAACCTCTGCAAAAAACACTTGTTTGAAATGCACTGCTCAAAAAAAATTAGAGCAATGCTTTGAAAGTACATCAGATCTCAGCGGGAAGGGGGAAGGGGTATCAACATGATGGATATCTACACTGATATGGGCTGGGAAATGTGTTAGAAATGAAAGGATGCCACATCATTTGTTGAAAATGAAAATGATCAACCTACAGAAGACTGAATGCAAAGACACCCTGAAAATCAAAGTGAGAAGATGATACTACAGTCTAGTCCATTGCACTACAATTTCATTGCAGCAACTCAGAATGGTACTCAGTAGTTTTTATGGCCCCCA
>VVHJ01008558.1:13524-43785 GCA_015107715.1 Tylochromis polylepis | reverse complement strand
TCAGAAAATGACGAGGCCAGGGGATGATCTTTCAGCTCTTTAATGGCAGATTTAGTGTGGGTGTGTATGTGTGTGTGTGTGTGTGGTTCTACAAAACAGGATAAACAAACAGAGCACAAATTACAACCAAATATAGACAACAATAATCACTATATAACCTATGACAACCACATACTTATCTTATAAGCCTTTACTTATAATCTGAACCATATTTGGCTACAAAGAAAATAAACATCTTTCTGTCACTTAACTCTTGTGCCCCACTCCCCTATGATGCTAAGTAAAGAGAGCGAATACACATAGTAAATCACTAACTCAAAACTGAACTCAGTTTGGCCGAAGCAAACCTAGCTTAGCTTAGCTTAGCGAGAACTTAGAGAAATATACGAACAGAAGATGTCCACAGTGATAAAACGGGCAGGCTATCCTTCTTAAACAAGGAATATCCTGTCACTCACCAGTCTTATGGACGCACACTCTCAATGAACCCCACGTAAACTGCCCCCAAGCATAACTGGTGATTCACACTGCCTCCATTAACACCATCTTTCATCCCAACAGAACAGTACTCACAAAACGGCTGAGCCCTCTAGTGGCGAGGCAAAAAAACTATGTCACAATCTTGCCTTCAGAACAGGCTAAGAAAACATCTAACACAAAAACCCTCTTGAGGAGATAGGTGTATCCTTGTTAAGGTTCCAAGAGCATGAAGCCCACATTAGACTTTCCCACAGGCCTGCACAGTTCTGAGAAAAAAAAAATTATTTGGACACATGAAACCCAGATTAACTTTTACTGGAATGATGGAAAGAGATAAGTATGGAGGAGGAGGAGAGAAACATAATTCAAAGTATACCACATAATCTGTCAAACAAAGTGGAGGTAGCGTTGTGGAATGGGTATGTATGGCTGCCAGCAGACTACTAGTGCTTAGTGATCACGTGACTGCTGATAGAAGTAGCAGAGTGGATTTTACAGTGTACAGAGCTACACTCTCTGCTCAGAGACTGATCAGCCAGTGCTCCACAGTGCAAATGGATGATGAAACAAAGCAAACTACAAAGTAACCTAAGAGTTTCTCACTACAAAGAAATGGGATGTTCCTCAATGGCCAAGTCAGGTCACCTGATCTCAACCCAACAGAGCATGCTTTTTCAGTTATTAAATACAAAACTGAATGCAGAGAGACCCACAAACAAGCAGCAACTGAACATAGCTGCAGTAAAGGTCTGGCAATGCATCTCAAGGGAAGAGAAACAGCATTTGGTGTGTCCATTTGGTGTGTACAGTCAGTGACCGCAAAAGATTTTCACTCAAGTATTAAAAACAATCCTTAAATATAAAATTTGATTCGTTTATCAAATTAATTTGAGGGTCTGAAAATAGGAGAATGTGTATAAAAATGACTGTAATTCCTAAACCCTTAAAATGCCTTGAATTAAAGTTGAAAGCATGCACTTCAACATCCTGACTGTTTGAATTAAAAGCCACTGTGGTGGTGTACAGAAATTGTGTCATGTAGTTTCTAAACAGGAAATTAAACAACAGAATAAAACTGTGATCTTTAACCTTATTTCTGGGATCTCATCATTGATGCTGCTCAGCAAGAGAGGGATGAGTTTGTGAAAATAAGAATATCTGTCTCTGAAGTGCAACAGCCAATCACCAACAACTGCAGTCACAGCTTTCCTCACCTAGATCAAAAGAGAGAATGAGAGAAAAGGTGGGGGGAAAGCAGAATTCAGCATCTTCTAAACACAGACAAAATGCTTTTGATTTTTATGATAAAAATGTTATTCCATGGTCATGTTATTCCTGGAAGATTTTCCCCCCCAAAAAACTGAACCTGTGGTGAGTCGTCAAACAGTCTCTGTGCCAGGTGAGAGAGCACGTCATCCACAATTTTCCCACTTCCATGCTGAATGACCGCCCCAGTGGCTTCGATGACAGAAACCCGTACCCGATTGTGCTGATGAGCAATCGTCAACATGAGGGGCTTAATGAGACTCTCAGCTTGCATGTGAAAGTGCTCTGAAGAGAGAGAGGAGGGAAAAGGATTTCAGTCCATTCAATTGTCTAACTGAAAGCTGGATCATGCAGTGATGTAATATACAACTTATGATACAATATCAGACAAGTACAGTGCTGTGAAAAGTATTTGCCCTAATCTGGATTTATTTTCTCTTTTTTTTTGTGGATATTTATCAAACTTGCATGTTTCAGATTATCAAACAAATTTTAATATTAGACAAAGGTAACATGAATAAATAGAAAGTGCATTTTTAAATGATAATTTCATTTTTTAAGAGGAAAAAAAAAGCTGTATAAATCTACTTGGCCTCATTTAAAAAAAAAAATCTAAATCAAATAAATGGTTGCCATCTTTGGCAGCAAGAACTGCAATCATGTGTTTGTGCTAAGGAATAATTCTGGCCCACTCTTCTTTGCAGGATCATTTTAATTCAGCCACATTTGAGGGTTTTCCAACAGGAATGGCTTATTTAAGGTCATGCCAAAGCACCTCAATCGGATTTGAGTCCAGACTTTGACGAGGGCACTCCAAAACCTTCATCTTTTTTTTTCCTAGCCATTCAGAGGTGGGCTTGCTGGTATGTTTTAGATCATTGTCCTGCTCCATAACCCCAGTGTGCTTGAACTTCAGGGCATGAATTGATGGCCAAACATTCTCCTTCAGGATTTCTTGACAGAGGTCAAAATTTCTGGTTCCATCAATTATGATAAGTTGCCCAGGTCCTAGAGTAGCAAAGGAGCCCCAGACCATCACACTACCGCCACCATGTTTGACTGTTGGTATGATGTTCTTTTTTATGAAATACTGTCATTTTCACAGCAGTAACAGCACTCAAACCTTCTAGAAAGTTCAACTTTTGTATTATCAGTCCACAAAATATTTACCCAAAAGTCTTGGGGATCATCAAGATGTTTTTCAGCAAATGTGAGAGGAGCTTTTGTGTGATTTTTGGTCAGCAGTTGTTTTCTCCTTAGAACTCTCCTGTGGATGAAAATTTTGCCCAGTCTCTTTTTTATTGCTAAACTCTGACCTTAACTCAGAAAGGTGGGGCCTACAGTTCTTTAGATGTTGTTCTGGGTCTTTTTCTGACATCCTGTATGAGTCGTCAGTGCACTCTTGGGAGTAATTTAGGCAGAAAATTGTGCTTAATCACAGCTAATTAATGATTTAACAAGAGGCGGGCAATTCCTTTTTCTCACAGGGCCAGGTAAGTTTAAATACTTTCCCCCTTAGTAAATTAAATCATCATTTAAAAACAGCATTGTGTATTTAATCGGATATTCTTCGTTTAATATTAAAATTCGTTTGACGATCTGAAACACGTTAGTGTGCCTACTGCCACGGCAATTGTTCAGGCAAAACAAGCAACTACTGACTGCTCTAGTTTTCCAGCACAAAAACAGCACTCTTGCCATTTAATATAACTGCGGAGGCATCTGCGTAGTACAGGAAAGAGAGCTGTTGGGCCCCAAACATGTCTGCGTGCTTCGAAACCATGGTAACCGGCTTTCTCAACAGCCACAACAAAACCCATTCACCAACCTGGCACACACTTCGCAAAATTCACGGTGCACTTGCAGCTTTCACGTTTAACATCGGGGAAAGGATCTACGATGGTTCTCTGCAGTATGTTGATCATTTCGCTCAGATAGGGCGCTAAATTCTTCCCGCACACTTCCACTATTAGAGTCAGCATTTCCACGGCCGACAGGCGAAGTTCCTCCGCCGGCTCCAGGATCTCCTTCTCCCCAAATCGCTGAGCCAGGCAGGGCATGAGATAAGGCAGCGATTCCTCCGGCTTGGGGACACATCGGATAAACTCCGTTATAACCGCTATAGTAGTTTCTCTGCATCTTTCCATTGGGTCTGACAGGCATTTGAGGAGAGGCTTTATGAGCGAAGAAAACACTTCCTGTAAGGCGCTGCTGGACAGTCCTTTATCAACCGTCTCCTTCTTGATCGCCTCCAGAGCTCTTTTTCTTTTGGCCTTGTTGTCTTCGTTCAGACAGTTTAAATGTCGGGCGAGTCCTCTCAAAACTTCAGAGGAAGCATGCTCATCTCCAGTCGCCAAAGCCGCCATCTTGGCTGTCGTTATAGCAACCAACAGCCGTACGACAAACAAACGATTGCTTTACGGTAGTTTCAGATTCAAAAACTGAAACTTTATTTACATTGGCAAACACAAGACTTTCATGGCGGCATCTAGGGCTATTCAAATGTTTTCATACATTATTACAGCAGACAGAAGTGATGTTCCAATACAAACGCTAAATGAAAGAACTAAAAAATATAAATCAATAAAATAAAAAACACTAAAAGTTCACCAAATTGCCAAAACAGAATGGAAATGACGTACAGTATGATTTTATTTTAAGTCTCCCAGCTATATAAACTGTATTCTGTTAATTAGCCAGGTTTGGCTAATTACATTTGTGGTCAGAAGTTTACATACACTCATTATGGGCATAAATCTCGTGGTAATTTGGAGCTTTTAATGATTTCTTTGAACTGTTTGTTTTCCAGTGTTGGAATTATTGTACAGTATACATTTATTTAGGATTTTCTCTCATCCATGCAGGGTCAAAAGTATACATACAGGCTCAAATATATACATACCCACTTGATAAGTGGTGCTGAAAGTTCTACAGTGTCTTTAATTCGGCAAGTCCAAAGTCTATTAACTTCTCATTAGTGATCATGATTGATTACAACAGGTTATTTCTCTAACCAACACTCAGAACAACGGGAAAATCCACAGAACTTAGTGAAGATCTAAGAAGGAGAATTGTAGATTTACACAAGTTGGGAAGGTCTCTCGGAGATAAATCTAAACAAATGCCAATTCGAAAATCATCAGTTCAAACAACTGCACACAAAAACAAGTTATGTTGATTCTCAGCCACTTTGCCAAAGTCTGGAAGAAGAGCCAAACTGTCACCCTCATATTGGTTAGGATACTAAGGAATAACGCAGGAACCACCAAGACTCAAGCCTGCCATGAACTGGAAACTGCAAAAACACTAGCGTCACTGTCCACAGTGAAGAGTGTTTTACATCATTGTGGACAATGACCAAGAAATTTCAAGGCTAAATGGGATAGAAAATGGAAAAGTTTTATGGTCAGACAAGACAAAGTTTGAACTACTCGGCCACAATGTCAAAATATATGTTTGGAGGAGTAAAGGTGAGGCTTTCAAACTTAAGATGTTTCTCTGCATCTTTCCATTGGGTCTGACAAGCATTTCAGGAGAGGCTTTATGAGTGAAGAGATCGCATCCTGTAAGACGCTGATGACGGTCAAGCAATGTGGTGGTAGCATTATGCTCTTGATGCTCTTATGCCGAACCTATACACCACATATTAAACAATTTAAGTGAGTGTATGTATATATTTGAGCCTGTATGCATACTTTTTACCCAATGTGGATTAAAAAATCCACACTGGATAAAAAAAATAAATTAAACTTGTGCACCCAGTTCTTGTTCTTTTCAGTCATTAAAGATGTATGATGCCCAGTCATTCCACCCAGAAAAAGAACAGATCAAAACCCCAAATTACCATGGCATTCATGCCCATAATGAGTGTATGTAAACTTCAGACCAAAACTGTCAGTAATTAGAAAGCTATTTGTGTTGCTTGTGTACACTAGAGTCAAAAGCCAAGAGACATGACAAGGGAAAGACAGAGAGAGAGAGACAGAGTGAGGCCAATAATTATCTATTTGTTTAACAAAATCACAATAGATAATGTAAACAAGTAAAAGGAAAGTATTATCAGTACTGCGGGTTTGTGAGTGCATATGATAATCATATCACAATAAGATAATCACAATGGTATAATGATATGACAATCATATGGTATGATAATATTTTATTATCAATAATAATGAAGACTAGTGAACAATGTCGACAACAAACAAAGATGCATGGTGAAGATGAGTTCTCAAAAGTCTGAGAATATGTGGGGGTTTTATATGAGAATATTCACAATGCAGGACCTTTGACACACTTATGCCCAATAACAGAACCAGGTGACATTTGTTGGGGGGGTTGGGCACAGAGACTAGTGTCTCAGTTTTATACTCGGGATGGTTTAATGTTTTCTGAGGCTTTAAATCCAGTGTTAGTTAGCGGTAGGAGTCATTATGTGGTGGAAAAGCATCCATATACGTCATATAAATGTGATATTAGGCCTGTAGCTGCGGAACAGGGAGGGTGTAACCCCAGAGATTATGATGGAGACGTTCATACTTGGAAATGAACGCCTCTAAGCAATACTACTACTACTAATAATAGCAACACAGTTCTTTTTTTGTGTGGTTGTTTCCTTTAAGGGTGTTTAATCTGTAAATGCGCTGCCGCGTGCTCGCTGGCCTCGAGAGAGCGCCGCTGCGGTCGAGGAGATGACAGATTGACGTCATCGAGACTGACGCAGAGCGAACGAGAGGTAGCGGTGAGGCAGAGGCAGCAGCAGCAGCAACAGCAGCATCCCAGCTAACGAACGGCACCTCATCAATCTCTTACCAACCAGTGAGGTGTTTTCTCCTCCACATCCCCCACAAATAACGGTAGGGACACGAGCGCAAGCAAGGACTGAACCGTGTCTACGAAATAGCGGTGGGGTGGTTTTAGACCGGGCTCGTGTTGCTTTATGCTGTCGCCGTAATTCCCCTTTCGTTGTGGTTTGGTTGTCATTGTAAGATTAGCAACTCTGGCTGTGTTAGCTGTGCATTGAATGCAGACGAGCAGGTGTCCGGTTTCATCACAATTGCCACAGTTTACACAGCTAAAATTGTTCCGTGTGGACATCGCTGCTGGTGTATTTGTTGTGAATGAAGCTGCAGCCTGATGTCATCCTCAAAGTCATGCTCGAGTCTGGTTTTTTATGCAGAAATAACAATACGGTTAACGTGATTTCCGTTTGAGGAAGTGATTCAGGGTAGTGAACTGTTAGCTAGCTACACCTGCCCAGCTTTCAGTCTTGCTTTGAGACGTATTGCAAAATTATCTGCGGTCTGACATAGGCTGCTAGTATTTGTTAGTAGTCATGTGTTGTTATATAATTCCCATTGCCTCCACCTGCTGAATTATTTTGTTTCACAAATAAAGGCACCACTTTCCAGTATTTCAACTCTCAATCATGTTTATCCGCCACGAAAAATAGGCCGTGTTCCAGAGGACCTCCATTGATAATCAATTTGGTTCTGTTAGATGTGTTTGCGTTAACTATTTTTTTGTGGGTTTCAGTTAAATGAATTTCAGTTGAGTTTTATTTCTATAGCATCAAATCACACCAACAGTTATCTCAAAGCACTTTATATTGTAAAGTAAAGACCCTGCAATAATAGAGAGGAAACCCCAACAATCATATGACCTCCCCTATGATCAAACATTTGGCGACAGTGGGAAGGAAAAACTCCCTTTTGACAGGGAGAAACCTGTAGCAGAACTGGACTCAAAGAGGTACAGCCATCTGCCATAACCAGTTGTGGGCGAGGGGAAGAAGTCAGGACAAAAACACACTGTGGAAGAGAGCCACTTAATAATAACAGTTACATACAACGTGGTGTATAAAGAGATAGTGGTTAGTGAAGAAGAAATGCTTAGTGCATCACTGGAAGCCCCCAGCAACCTAGGCCTATTGCAGCAAACTGCTCTGAAGAACTATGACATTTTTTAAGATAAAACACGGTCTGATTAATCAAGACCTGATAAACAAACAGACACAAGTAATAGGTACACTTCTTTTCAACCATCTAGGAGCAGATGATAATATCCTCTATCTTTAGAATCTGTAACTTTATATTCTCAACACAAATGTATATTTTTAGGACAAACACTTGAAAATTGTTAGTGGCAGAAATAACAAGATCAGATTGTCTATTTTGGGTAATCTTCTAAATTAAAACATTCCACCCAGTTATATAACTTATAGAATTGCTTTGTTATTTATACTTATATTTTGTTTAGTAAAGGGAATAAACTGGCAACAGCCTCTGTTGTCACAAAACATTATACCTTGCTTGTGATGTTGCCTTTTTTGTGCAAAACACATAGAAAAAAACTGGTGAAATCTTAAGTCACCTGCTTCCCATGATCCATTCTCCCTCCAAATCTCTCCCCTGTGCCCGTCATATCTCATTTTGCCCCTCCTTCTATTTTTCTGCTCTCCTCAGCCCTCTTCTTCCCCTGCTACATTGTTCTCCCCGCCGTCCTATTCTGGTTTCCCTGCCCTCCTCTCATGGTACACCCTGTTTCTCTCCCACTGCCACAGAGATAAAAGATAAGATGGCCACCTCCTCCTCCACTCTGGAAGAAGACGAGAGTTTGAAGGGCTGTGAAATTTTCGTGCAGAAGCACAACATCCAGCAGATCCTCAAAGAGTGCATTGTGAACCTCTGCATCGCTAAGCCTGAGCGTCCTATGAAGTTCCTGCGGGAGCATTTTGAAAAGCTGGAGAAGGTTGGTGATGATAAAGTTTTGAGAGTCTCTGTTTCTAATGTGTGGACACTGATTTTTGTATGGGGTGAGCTTGTGTTAATTGTGATTATATTACGTGACATGCGCTTTTCCTGCAGTGTTTCTCTATTTGCAGGAACTTCTATTCCTACTTCATTCAAACTGTGGCCAGTTTGAATGAAGTAGTCTTAAGCTGAATCACATAAGGTGGAATTCTTTCTGAAATCAACATCTTCTGTAACTTGCTGGTATTGTATGTGTTTGTAAGGAAAATGCACCTTCTTTGTTTTGGCCTCTCAATTTGTTACATTACATCTGCTCGCCCAAGGTTTGGACTACTGTATGAAGAGGTCAGCATCATCCCAGTTAGTTACAGCATTAAAAACAGACTTGCTCAAATTATTATCTTGGAGTTTTCATTTTCCATGTCATAATAGGAAAATCCATTAGGGAATGCAAGAGGAGCTCCCAGTGTACCGCTTGTAGACTCAGACAGCAGACTTTTTGTATTTGCCCGTCTCTCTCTCTCTCAGTTTGTCTGTCTGTCTCTGAGCAGGGAGACAAAAGAGATGGCACATCCATTAAAAGATTAGAGGAGAGTTGGCTGTTTTGAATACAGACAAATGAAAGATCAGAGCTAGAAAAGAGGTTAAAACAGGGGCTAATCTTTGTAGCTCAGTCCCTGTAGCTTAAACACAGTGTGTGTGTGTGTGTGTGTGTGTGTGTGTGTACACATCAGTCTCTTTTCATTTTTACTGTGTTGCCTTCTGCTGGCACTGGTACAACAATAAGATGTTTTTACAAAAAAGTTGCTTCCCTAAGTTGTCTTTTATTTATAAGATGCTTGTTGAGTTAAATTAACTGGAAATTACCAGGAAGCACATAAAAATAAAAATGTTCAAATGTTTCAACCATCTCTGAAGTGTCATACCTCAAATGCAAATGAAGTGGTCTCCAGACTAGGGAATATTTTGTGGCATTTAGCTTAAATGGATGTACTTTGTCAGTGTTTGGCTTTGATCATTCAGAGAATCGTGCATTTGGGCAGTTCATTCATAAGCAGATCATAGGATTTGTGTGTTTGAACAATGGGCTGTACTCTTACAAGTGGTTCATTAAGATGTGTTATTTGGGACTGTAGGCTATTAATGGTGGTCTCAGGCAGGCTTTGCTTTAGAAAAGCATTTCCAACAAGAGAAGTTACTGTGAAAAGAGATCAGATAGAGCTAGTGATTCTCACCATGCTCATGTCTGGGTGAAGGTATCCATCTTTTTCTGTGTGTGTTTTTCGCTGTCTTGTAAGAATCACTGGAAAACACTTAATTTTAAATGCTCGACTAAAAATTTCCCTTCACATTCAAGAAAATGTCATGTGTTCAGTTGTTTATTACCCTGACTTACTTTTTTTAATCTCTTTTACTACTATAGTTTTAATCTTTAGGACTGAATCAACAACAACAACAAAAAATGGTCAAGGTCAAGCAGGGCTCTTTAGCTTGCATGTCCTGAAATTGTTGATGTATTTGCATCTTAAGAACAAAGAGCAGCAAGTTGAGGTCAAGCAACGTTAGAGTCAAAATGAGAACTCTGTTGATATTAGAGATGCTGCTGGTGTTGATGGGGACTGTAATGCTGCATAGCCAGAGAGGCAGCATGAATACAAATCAATGTGATAGAGCTCAGCAGAAACAAGCTGTTTGTGCGTCACCTTGTGTGTATCCCATTACAATAACAACCTATCATGTTAAGAAAAGACATACTGCACAGTGTGTAAGAAATAGAGATAAATTTGACATGAATGTTTTGTACTTGTTTTACATCACTAATAAGTATGTGATCTAATGTGCTATTGTTCTTAGAGGGAAAGAAATATGAAAGAGAATTGATTGCAATACCTAAATAGTGAGCATAGAAAAGAGGATATAATAAATACAAACTGTAAAAGTGGCTGGATGGAGTAAATGGATACGGACCAGCATGCAACATGCGCTTTGTAGTACATATCCATCAAAAGTCTTTATAATAAGTAAGGGTGGGGGGAAGAAATTGATACAGTATAATATTGAAATATTTTGCATGAAAATACTTATTTTTATTAATTAAATTAAAATACTCTCGGGATACTAAGTGCATGAGATGACCCTTCTTGTTCAAATATCCTGAGGAACCATTGAACTGGCTCAACCAAAAAGCCATCAACCACTGGGCACACTTAACTTGACAAAGGTACCTTGTAATTCAGAGCAAGCTAAGTGCTGAGTCCAAAAAGTAAAAATAGGAGAGCAACTTCCTTGTGTTAGCAGAAAAATTGATGGTTGCCAATTGGTTAGTTTTTTTTTTTTTACCTTCTGTGACTGATTGCAGCTTGTGGTAACTAAATGTTTGCTCATTGCTTGAGTGATCACAAAGCGATAGTACAGGTTGCTTGATAGGAGGCAACCTTTCTACAAACAAGCGCAGTCTGACTTGGGTTGGCTGCTATCATTTTCAGAGAGAGTCCAAGATTTGCAAATAATTATCATCTAATTTATAAATGCAGACAGACTGCCAACATGTTGCCATCTTTGTTAATGAGTACAACACGAGCGGACCTGACTCAGCACGCTGCAAGCTGGTTGTAATCTGGTTATATTTCTGTAGAACAGGAAGGCAGCTGAGCACAACTGCAATAGTTAAATGTGAATTTCTGTTAAATGTGAATTTCTTTCTATGCAGACAGCAACATATATGTGGTTTTCAATGATTTATCACGGTTAATTGCTTTATTATCAGAAACAGATTGCATGTAATTGCCAACTTGATTGACAAAGTTTAACTTTGAGGACATTCGCAGTTGACACAGTGTTGTCAGAGCTGTGGGTTACATGCAGCACTTGATCAACCTGCAACCATCTTTGGACTTTCATTATAGTATAAGGGAGTAGAAATTTCTCACTGCTCAGTCCTCCCCAGTGCAGACCAAGTGTCTTCTGCAGCAAACATCAGATATTGTAATTAAAAGCACAATAGTCTGACTGTTCATATGATTGTAAAGCCAAAAAACAATATTTAATTTCTCTTTACATGACACAAGGTATAATATTTTGAGGAAAAAGGAAAGGAAAAGTGCCTCAGAATCAAGAGGATACCAGTGTTTTTTACATGAATGTATTTTACATGAATGTTTTCTCTCAATGTGAACGTTAAATTTTTGAATTTTTTGACTAGTCTAGGGGTGTGTGTGTGTGTGTGTGTGTGTGTGTGTGTGTGTGTGTGTGTGTGTGAGGTTCCTGTCTTGCAGTTACAAGTACATGGCCCTGTGATCATTGATTATCATTGTGTAACTGTGTGCATGGTCAAAAAAGCGTCTTTGTAAGGTAACAAGCATGTATTTTATTGCTCTAGCTGCAGTAGTTGAATTCTTATGTTGTTGAATGTTGGTCTGTGAAATCACTTGGTGTAAACAAGTGGTTCGAACAAACAAAAAAACTGCAGACTTGCAGTCCTCTTTCGCCAGCAGTTGCCCAACATGGTTCCAGTCAAGCCATCCAAATCTGTGCTTGCGCTGTGAGGTCAGTCATTTGTGGAACTGAAACAGGCCATGTTTTGGTGTCCCAGTTATCTGAGAGGCTTATTGTGTTTCTTTTCTTCTTGCCCACTGTAACTTTGAGGACAGTATTTCATTCAACAAGCCATATCCATTTAATCTGAATTTAGGGCTGCCTTTCTATGTTTGCTAAAAATATTCATCTTCATGTTTCAAAGCAGACATTTTTCACAGAGGTAGACTATTGTAAATGCTAAACAAATACAGAAATTGATATATTTTTCACCACCCACGGTGTCTGGTCCCTGATCTGGCAGCCTTTTAGAGCTGAATGCTCTTGCTACAGATAATAGAAAAAAAACAACCTTGCCATGCCATCTTTTGGTATATTTCACCCTCCCTGATTGCATGTTTCTTTGTCTTCTCTCACCACCAGTTTGTCAGCACTCCTCGCCCACTAGAGGCGGTAACCTAGGCAACAATAGTGGATAGAAGGACTGTAGTTGATCCTGTGTTCAATAAGCTCTTTTATTCACAAGTTTATCCCCTTTGTCCTCTAATGCCAATTAGATCACTGGGGTATTCATTCTCCTCTTTTTCCAGACCTCGTCCGACCTAACATCATATCTGCAGAGGATCTGTTTCACACAGCACAGCAATCTTATCTGGAAAATCTTTTCTCTGTTATCTCCTCTCCTCTCTTCTTCTTTGGTGTTGTTTTTTTCTCTTTCTTTCTTTGAGCATCACACAAAATCATTAGTCTGACCAGTTTGTTTCTGACTTTTGTTTTGATATAATAACACATCTTTTGTTCACAGCTGACATTGTGAATGTGGAAATGACAGCCGTCTCGCTCCCTTTCATCCTGTCTATTTATGTATGGTAATGATGCCTTTGATCTCTACAATAGTAGCTTTGGATGGTGTTCTCATCTCCCCATCTCTATGAGCTCAGCTCAGTGTGTAATTGGAGAGAAATGAGCTTAATTTTTGGCACAAAGTACAAAAAGACAAAAGATTATTTCCATGTCACGTTAGCTGAGGGTTTTTTCCTGTTATTTAATGGAAGTAGGTTAGGTTTGTTTCTTATTAACACAGAAAGCTATTATAAGATTACCAGTCTTTTGACATTAGGGCTCCCAAACAGTGATTAAAAATAATTACTTTCTAATACACTGAGCTGATTGTCCTTTGTGAGAACCCCTAGAGAAGTCTATTTTAGATGGTTTAACGAATGCTGGACTAACCTAGAAATCTCATGAGTCTCCCTGGTTGCAAGTCTGTCTGAAAGCAGCACTTTTTAATAGTGCCAGGAGTTAATGTGTTAGTGTGAATTTGTCACTTAGAATGAAATGGGCAGCTGGAAGCACAGATGATTAATTGAATTTGTTATGTTGCATCTTCTCTTGGCTTAATAGTGTTTTTTTTTTGTTTTGTTTTGGGGCGTTTTTGGTGCAACTGCTGTTGCTGCCTTTGTTTAACAAACATCCATTATGGAACACCTGGATATCTTCACCCTTTCTCCTTTACTTTCCATGAGAACATATTTGATGACTTAGGTTGTGTCTCACTCATACTTGTGCAGTTCTTGCCACAGCCATGTAGGAGTCAGTGCTTTGATCTTTACGTAACATGCCACCTGTGCTGGCAAATGTTCAGCGCGACGCCAGCCGTGACTCCTCGACTCCATCTGTATGTCTTGCATGTAATCACTCATGCCTTAGCACTGATCTGTTAACTCTTATTTTTCACATGTTATAGCAGTTTCCTTGTTATGGTTTCATTATTATTGTTATCATATATTTATTTATTTATTGCAATGCCTATTAGTTGTAGAACATTTGTGGAAGCTTTTCATTAATAGCTTGTTTGGCCAAAGGTTGGATATGCCCAGCTGCTGTTATTGAAGACTTGTGGGTTATTCTGAGCAATCTGAACATTCACCACATTTATTTCGAAATAGGAAAAATAGTTGACGAACTCCACACTACATACCAATGCTGCTATTTTCTTTTTTTTTGAGTGAACTGACTCATAACTTGTCTCAGCTTCTGTCTGATTATGTGTACCTGTTTGTGGGGTTTTTTGTGGTATATCTTGTTAGAATGCCTCGTGTTCTTTAGGTTCATATGGATATCATACGTTTCTTTGAAAAAGTATTTGACTTCCTGGTTTATTATTCTTTGCATATTTTTGACACTTACGTTTTAGATCATTAAACAAATTTTAATATTAGACAAAGATAACCCAAGTAAATACCAAATACAGTTTTTAAATGATAATTTAATTTATTAAGGGATAAAAGCTATCCAAAACTATGAATTCTGCTCTCTACCAGAAAATCCTGAAGGACAATGTTTGGACATCAGTTCATGCTCAAGCACACTCTGCAGGACAATGATCAGAAACACCCCAGCAAGTCCATCTTTTCACTGGCTCAGAAAAAACAAAATGAAGTGTCCCAGTCAAGTTTTTGCAGAAGAGGAGTGGGCTCAAAATTCCTCCACAGTGATGTGACACATTCATTCCCAGTTACTGTTAAATACTTGATTGTGCCACCTTTTGCAGCAAGAATTGCAATCGCTTATTAGGTTTAGTGGACAATTACTTTTTCACAGAGGGCTGGGTAGGTTTGGATAGCTTTTTTTCCCCTTAATGAAATAAATACTGATTTTAAAATGGTATTTTGTATTCACTAGCATCATCTCTGTCTAATATTAAAATTTGTTTAATAATCTGAAAATTGAAACGTGACATATGTTTGTCTCACGCCTCACTCGTGGTGTTTTACAGGTTCTCCTGTCCCTGTTGCCCCTCATTATTTGATTTTTTTCTACTTTCTACTTTTCTACTGTCTTCTATCATCAAACATCTACCCTTGGTAACCCTGCAGAGGACTCACTGAAATAACAGGAAATTTAGGTTTAGGAAGTATATAGTATATACAGGTGTATTAACCCACTATATTTATTAATTAATTAAATGGTTTTTTAAAATTTTTTTATCTCATCCCAATGAGAGAACAACATCAACCATGTTTGATCTAAGAGCGGACAGACACCTTGCTCCTATTTTAAAAGTGTAGTTGCTGCTAACCAGCTAACTTCAGCCCTTCCTTTCTTGAGTTTCCTCCTGGTTAGGTCACGATTGTGGCCGTCCTCCCCCAGTGACTCTCTCTTCACACGTCTGACAAGCTCTGACTCTCGCAGCTTGGACTGCATATCGCGATGTTAGTGTTTGTTCAGTAGTAGGAGATCTGGTTCTTTCAGTTTTAATTAGCCTCCGGGCGTAACTGTTTCTTTGGAGCTTAGGGCTTCTAACTTGTAAATGTAAATTAAACAGTCCTTTTAGGTATTTAATTCACATGTATTTGATTTGAGCTGTTTCTGGCTGTGTTAATAAATGCTTTGAACATGCATTAAAACAAAATGTTTTCTCTCAGAAACAGAAGCTGATTCTGGATTCAGAAGTAATGTGATATTTGTATCTCTTTGCAAGGGAGCTAGTGTTGTGATGATTTTTCATTATGTATTGCTTGCGTCATCGTTGTAAAACATGTCAAGTAAAACAAATGTGCCACATCTCCTTCAGTTTGCATTATGGGAGAGTTCCTCACTCTGTCATTGTATCAGTCAATCAGTTGCTGTCTCCCCCTCCTATGTAAAATGAGAAGTCTTTCAGTGCTGTTGGCCATTCAGCTGTCACCAGAACCTATCATAACAACTCCAGCGGTCCCTTCAAAGGCCTCTGATTGACAATTTGTCAGAAGGGGTTGAGTGTTTGTTGAGTCTGCTGAAAACATTTAGAGAATTATGAGTAGCTTTGGATCATCTCCCCAATCATCTGCTTTCCTTTTTGTTTCTTTAACTTTGTCCCTGTCTTCATCATATTCTTTTTAAGATCAGTCTCCATTTGTGTAATCAGGTTTGATTGCACTAGAAGTGGGTCGATCAAACTAAATATTGATAATACCAGTACCAACACTGGTATTGGTATTGGATTGATACTAGATCTATACTAGTGCAAAAGCCCAGTTTCAAAATACATAAAAATCTAAAAGGTGTGTTTTTTGTGTTAACTAGTTTTATGGAAAGTAAAAGTATCAGCATTTATATCGGCGATACTGACCCTGTATTCACTTGGTATTATATCTCTGTGTATAAGCACAATGCTGCTAATCTAGCAGTTTTATTTTAGAGTTCAGATTTAGTTTTAGGGCTGAGGTCACATTACCTGTCAGCTCAGGGTGATGGGTAGATTTTTAGGGTTAAGATTAGAGAATGAATATAGACAATGAAGAGTCACCTTTTAGACAGCGAGACAAGTTTGCGTGCGTGCTGCAATGATAAATTGAGTAAATATCTTTTCATTGCACTTGCACACCTAATATAGCAGTGAACTTTCTGTCCATTGTACTGTTGTAATGGTGTGAACAGAGTGATGAGTAGACTGTTAGCTCCGCTGGTGGATCAGCTCTGCATGCTTCATTACCTGTGAGTGTGTGTGTCTGTGTGTGCGGCACTCTGCTGTTTTTGGTTCACTCACATGTTTTCAGTCCCAGCAGTGGCGAGTAAAGCTGTCTGATATTGGACCAAAGGTGGCTAAGGTAATTGTCATGTTTCTTTTTCTCTAACTAATAGTGTTTGTGCAGTTTTTGCAAGAAGCATGATGGGTGGTCTGAAGGATGTGTGATTAATTACTGTTTAGTCAGAGCTCTTCAAATCAGGGTTAGTCATATTTTTTTTCATATATACTTGGTGCAGATTGGTTCAGGAAAGGCAGTTTGAACTACTTCAATATGAGTCATCATCTGCAGATTAGTTTGAATTGGAGTTGATCATGGCTTTAATAATGATAGGGAGTTTACATGGGACGTGTGTGTGTGTGTGTGTGTGTGTGTGTGTGTGGGATTGGATTTGTGTCATCTTTTGTCTGTGGCTTCATTCTTTAATCTCTGACCCACAGTCACTAATGGAAAGCCCACTTTATAAAGAGCTTTTGTGTCCTGCTTACGCCTGTGTCCTCTGTCTCCTCTTCTCTCGCTGCCCCGTCCTATCTCTCTGGCAAACATCCGCTGATGATGACGCAGGCAGAGCAGAGGAGAAAAAGAGGGAGTGGGAGTCTGATATAGGGCAATAGCACAAAATCTAGAATAAATGCCATATATTGGTGAATAAAAATAACATCCTGAATGCAGGATATTAAGCATGTAATAGTTTGCGTTTTGAATGACAAATGGATTGATATCCTAGGTTGAAAAGAAAAATAGACTGCAGATGTGGGGTTTTTTTTTGGTGCTGTACATAGCCCTGCATAGAGTACTTTAGCTGCCTAGCCTGTGTGTTGCTAGAGAAGGGCTCAACATTTGTCTCTTTCAAATGCTATTAGCTCACAATGAACTAATGAAACTTGCTGTGTAGGCACGTTTAAACTATAAGACTTCAAAAGTCATACTAAATGGGTTTCTTGCACCCTTTTAATGGCACACCGGAGCCACAACAATACAAAGACTTGTTGGAGCCAGACACAAAGTCCTCACTTGATTACTGACCCTCTGACCTAAGAGAAAAGCACGTGGGCAAAGATTGAAAAACAAAACACTACAACTACAGAACACTTGCACACATAGGGATTGTATGGGATGATTATGCATCCCTGTGGGAATGTTTGGATCCATTCATTGGTGGAGAACTCACAAACACACCATTTGGTCAGAGCAGAAGTCCATCTTGAGGAGTGTGACGTTTTCCCTTCTGTGAACTGATTCACCATAGATGTGTGAGCGAAAGCGAAAAGGAGGCATCAGAACTGGTGTGTACAAAGGTGTGTGAGCCACCGTTGCTTCCTGCTCAGACTCACCAACTATTCAGGATGCTCGCAGTACCCAGTTGTCATAGTGACGGAGTGTAGCAAGAGGAGACCGCTCATTGCGCCACCTGATTGTGAGCGCGAGAGAGAGCAAAAGCGAGCAAGAGAGAGGGAGAGAGAAAAAGAGGAAAGCAGAGACAGAGAGTTGCGCAGGACCAGTGAAGAGAGAAGCATTTTGCTGTGATAAGTGTTTTCATCAGTAGATTTGCTTTTTGGCTGCTGTGTCGCGGGGATTGCAGACATTTTGTCACTCACACACTATCACTTTGTCTCGCACGCTACTTGAATTCTCTGCTTGCTTGCATGCAGACACACACACACAGCAGTTGCTGTGCTAGAATGGCAAGATGCTGATGCATTGTGGCATGTGTCTCAGGTGTGTATGAGATGGGGATCAGTGTGTGCTGATTCCCACGCGTACTCTGACTTGATGCCGAGTGCCTCTGACAGGCTACGGGACTCATAGCCGGCCAGGCCAAGGGGCCCTCCATGCCATGGTAAATATCTCTGATTACAAACTTAACTGTAGTTAGCCTTCTGTAGCTAACCTGTGTACCTAATTGAGACAGAAACAAGTAGTGCAATTCCATAAAAGCCTTTTTGCAAGGTAAAAATGCTTGGAACTGCCTAGTTTGGCTGAAAGTGTGTGCATTTAGGTGGCTGTTAGTTACAGACAGCAGCAGATTAACAGTGTTTGCCAGTTCATGATTCTGACTTGCATGTTTGTGCGTAAGTGTTTGTTTCGGCTCTGTAGAGGATGCGGTGTGTTACCTGATTGCAGATCTCGCCACCTTGATTAAGCTCAGTTTGCGAGCTCTCCTCCCGGAGACTGCCTGTGCATGTGTCTGTGAGGTTATGTGTGCGTTTATGTGTTTGTGGCTGCATGTGTGCTCTGAATCTGCTCTCTGGTTCTGCTTCTCCTCTTCTCCTCCTGCTGGCTGTGTTCCCGCAGGCAGTGACTCTGCGTAAGCAAGAAGCGCATGTACGCGTGTGCACACCGGAGTGTTTTGCTTGCTTTTCTAACTCGCGTGTCGGCATGAGATTTGCATCATCACACTGTTTTGTGAAAGTGAGCAAAACATTAATACGAGCAAGAGGGTAACGGATTCAGGCAGAAGGGGGAATCGAATTGGGGGATGTTAGATGAAAGTACACTACATCAAAGACTGAGTCAAAGTCTGAGCTAATAAATAACCTTGAAAACAACTGTTTAACTGGCTAGTGTTTTCTAAAATTGTATTGTGGATGTGTTGCTGCTCCAGATTTCATGATATTGTGCTGTTGTTATTATTGAAGTAGTTTAGGAAGTATGTACAGAGAAGTGCTGACTTTGAGTCTATGTTTTCAGCTAATATGACAGTTTCTCACCATTACCTATGCTCTCCATCCCTTTCTGTGGCATTTTCTGTCTCTCTGCTGCAAGTTGTCTCTTGTCCTCTCTCCCCTTGTCAGTTTTTGACTACAGTGAATTGTCAGTAAATTTCTGCTCCCTGCATTCACTAACATTCTTACTCCCAGATTACTTCCAGGTCTTTTTTTCTTTTACTCGTCTTCAGATTTTCAGCAAAAAAAGGAAGTAATCATTTCTATTCTGTTACATACACAACTATTTCATGCTTAATCTGTTAAACATCAGATAATAGTTAAAAATGCATATTACAGTGCACTAAAGTGAAAAGTGCAAAACTCTACTTTTACTGAAGTCCTCGAAAAGCAAAAATTGAATCAAATGTCGCTTTAAATTTCCATTTTTGTTGGGTGATTGAATCAGGTCATGTTTTGCTCAACACAGTTATAAATTAGGCTTGGAAGAGAGACCACCGACGCTCTGAAAAATCTGTTCTTACAGCAGTTCTCTTTCTGTTTATATCTGTCTGTCTGGTGTTTCTGTACTGCAGTGTGAGAGTGCCACTTCTTGCCACGTTTGCCTGTCTGGAATCTTGTCTCTCTGAGACATCTTTGTTTATTTCCGACTGCACAGTGGCAATGCACTGAACTAGCAAACAAAAGAAAGCCCCAAGTATTAAGAAAAAAAAGGGTCATAGATATTGTTACTGCACCAAAACATGGGTGGTGAATAATACTGCTGTCAGCTCAGTTCTTACTGTGCTACTAAGTGCATTAATGCACGAAAATTCACAGATTCACACCAGCCATTGTCAGTGTCTGTGCTGGAATGAAGCAGTGGATTTTTGCTACCTTTGCACAAACTGTTTTCCCATCTCCCTCGTCTCGAAGCAGTCTCACATACTAACAAGCGTTCAGTGGTTTGTGTACTTATGCTAACGTGTTAGTCAAGTTTGCAATCAATAATTCATCACCTGCAGAGTGTTCAGCAGTTAAAAGAACAGCCAGCCAGAGGCATCCTGTGTCCCCCTTTGATGTCTCTATTCCTTGTTGTTCATTATCTGAAAGGATGACAGTACCTGGTTGAGGCTTCCTCCTGCCGCATGGTCAGTTCTCCCAATATTAATATTTGATCCCTTTCATCATACCATGGCAACCAGATGTCCATCCAGGAGTAGGACATTGATGTTTGTTCTCTTACAGTGTCTGACCTAAAATTCCACATGGTGCTTTGTTAAAATGATGGTTTGTCAGCTCTCTCTCATGTGATTGTTTTCAAAAGAATAACAAATGCTTTAAGATGATCTTGTTTGTCTTCCTTGAAGTTACTGTAGTCTTGTGCCACTAGTAATAGTATTTGCTGTGTTCCCATGCACATTTTTACACATTAAAGAATTTGTCTGTGGTACTACTTTTGAAAAACCAGCATTTAAAAAAATAAAATAAAATTTAAATAGTCTTCCCCCGTTTATCTCCCTCTCTCTTTGCTTGCAGCTCAAGGAATCTTGTCTCTTTGTTTTTGCAGGAAGAATGCAAGCAGATCATGGCACGCCAAAAATCTAACAGCCAGTCAGACTCACATGACGATGAAGTTTCTCCCCCACCGCCCAACCCTGTTGTCAAGGCCCGCCGCCGCAGGGGCGGTGTCAGTGCCGAGGTTTACACCGAGGAGGACGCTGTCAGCTATGTGCGCAAGGTCAGCCTTATGATGGATACATACATTAACATCTGATTGTGGAGACAAACATCTAACGCATAAAGATGCTGTGTGCACTTTCATACAAAGTCATTAAAAGGTTTGCACACAGTTGCCAGCAGTTATGTATGTTTGTATGTAGAATACAACCGGTTTGCTTAAATCTGTTTAGTTTTATGTTTTAAAATTGAATTAAAATATCACATTAAACTATGCTGCTATGATAGAGTAAAAACAAAAGAAAAATGAATATGGTTCTGTCAGATGTAGCAGGAATCAAGAATTAAGGTTAGGCGAGGTTGTTTTTTTTAATACACACTAGTGTAATCAATAACATTGAAGTTGTTTATTTTCATTCATTTAACACCCACCAAGAAATAGAACATTTGAATGGAATTTGGATGGAATAGAAGCAGGAACCAGAAAGCTTCCCATTTCAAAGGTCTTGCCTGCATATAAATATGCACATACCTTTTTTACAGAGATTATGCAGAAAATAGACTTGATTCATGCTTAGATTTACTTTGTATCACTGGTTAGCATAGTGTGGTTAACAGGTAAAGAGGAAGAGAAAGTTCAGTAGTTGTGTTTTCTCTTTGTGGACAACAAGAGTTCAAGTTATCAGTCCTCTTACAAACTGCCATGTATCCATTCCGTAATTTATTGAAGCTGGATAAAAGGATGCTCTTGTGCCAGAAACTGTAACTCACCGTTACACACACACACACACACACACACACACACACACACACACACACACACTTTTAAATGGTGTAACATTACCATGCTTGTTCAGTTGTAATTAACTTGACACGGCAATAATTGCTGGGTAATGACATAATGGCACGAGTCCCCATCACCACACTGTAATCGCATGCCCACTGGAGCATGCTGTGTGTGTGTGTGTGTGTGTGTGTGTGTGTGTATCAGGTGTGTGCAAACACCCACACACGGCTCTGAGGTCTCTACCAGACTCTACAGACATGTGTTATGGCAAAAAGCCTGCCTCCATCTCCAGCCTCGTTTTCGCCACTGTCCATCACTTGTGAAATGAACAAACGAATCCACATCAGTAGCATGTACAAAAAAAAAACAAAAAAAAAAAAGACTTTGTGCCGTTAAAACTTAGCCTAACCAGAGAAAAGGGAATTGATATATTTTTGTGTATTTCTTCTGGTCATTTATATGCAGTAAGGCACTATACACACATAGACTCAAAGCCTGCAATACATGCTTACATATTCCTACAAAATCATTTCTATCAGTATTCCACTGTAAAAAGTAACGGCTGATTTATTAGACAAAGTCAGTTAACGAACTGTGCTCATCTGATTAAATTTGTTTTTGTGTGATATCATTCTTAACAAATTATAAGACCTGCCAACTTGGCCTGGAGATTGTGTTATGAGAATTGAATTGCATTTTTCACCACTAACATCACAGTGCATGTTGATTTTATAAAAATAAATAAATAAAAAAAGTCAAACGGATCTGAAGGAGGAAGGTGTTTTTGTGTTTGTAGCTGATAATTGCTTGCAGGTGTAAATGACTGAACACCAGAGATCCGTATTTTTCTGTCTCCCTTTTCCTAAATTGTTTGCTAGGACTGAATGATCATTTCTTTCCATTACCTTCAAAATGTTAAGCCAGTTAAACTTTTGGAGTACAAATGCATACAGCCGACTGGTAGCAGGCTGTGTGCCGTGACACTGGATGATCTTCTGGGTGACGGAGCTGGAGATGGATCGGAGGCTGACCTAAAATCGGTGTCCACTTCCAACTGCATTTTCCAGGCCTGACCAGCCTGTTTCTCTTTCTGCCCACTAAGTGGGCAGTTCTAGTTCTAAAATTTGGGTACTTTTTAGTTTGTGTGTGATGTGGTTTTGTGCGTATTTGTGTGCATATTGTGAACAGCACAGTGTGGCTGTCTTCATGTGGAGACATCTGTTGCATTAACTTAATTACAGCTTACCCCCTCCTCTCTCCCACGACAAGAGGGATACACACACACACACACACACACACAAACACACACACATCACTCCCTCATATTTATATAAGAAAAATGGTCTTTTTGTCTTGCTTTTTGCCATTTATGCTCTACAGTTCAATGAGCATTAGGAGGCATCCTAGAAGAGAACTATAAAGATGAGCTTCTCTGTCCAGCTGCTTTGTTGTGGCTCCAGACTTTACCATTCCATTTTTTTGTGAACACACACACCACAGAGTCTGGGACATGAAAATGCATGTTTTATGAATGAGTTCAGGGCTTTGGTGAATTTTTAAGGCCCGTGTGACATTTTGAGTGCAATCCTTGAACAGATGGGCTTCCCCAAAAATACACAGATGCACGTGTGGGATATTCCTTTCAGAGTTTGCCAGCACTCTGGTCTTTAATTACTTAATTTACTGAGCTTTTGAAGTGGGTTCTGCTTTTTGTTTGTGCTGGTTTGTTTCATGTGTCCACCTGCATGGTGTTGTTATAGCACACATTTATGTGCTGCCTGTTTCTTTCGCCTTCACAGGTGATTCCAAAAGACTACAAGACCATGACTGCCTTGGCCAAGGCCATCTCCAAGAATGTCCTCTTTGCTCACCTGGATGACAATGAGAGAAGGTACAAAATCTTTGTGTTTGCCCAACATGTTATTCCAGCGACCCAGATGTGTGCTTGAGGTCTGAATGCTTGTGTTTTAAGCTGATAAAATCATAAAGAGGCCATTGTTTCAGTCGGGTCTTATGCCCTTGTGGCCACTATGTGCCAGTGTTGTCTGCATCTCATCACCCAAACAGTGGAACATGGACAGATGTGGAAGAGAAGGGGGTGCTGTTATGGGTGGGTAAGGGGCGACTGGATGTGCCTGTGTAGGCTGTATTTCATTGTGTTGTCGGTTGTCATGGTAACCGACGTGCGTATCAGTATCATGTTGCGTATTCAGATATGGGTGGAGTTGCACAGACACAGTGCTCAGTAATCAACGATTCTCCATAGTTGTCTTAAAGAAAAAGAAAGATGCCAGTTTTCGTCTGTCTCCCCCCTTTTTATTTTTTTACCATCTGCTCCTACTCAGTGTTATTTCACATTCCCCCTCTCTTCAGACACCCTCTCACCATCCTTCCATCTGTCCCATATCTGCAGTGATGGCTGAGTTTGGCTCAGACAGGGGTTGGGGTGTTGTGGGAAAGGGTTTCAGGTGGCCGGCGGGCAGACTCGCCAGGAGGAATAGTGTTTCATTGGCGAGGAGAATCCATTATGTCCCATGAAGAGGAAACACCGAAGCTTTCCTGTTGGCTAAAGAGAGCATAGGCCAAACCCAAAACACAGTTTTTCCACTCTTTCGTCAGCTGACAATTTACCATGCTGCCTTGGCACAGGCACACAGACCTCTGATTGCACGTCAGTGACTCTGAAGGAGCCTCGAGGCGGGTGCAACAGTTTGAAAAACCATGCCCATGGGTGGCTGATGTGGCAGATTAAAGTTACAACAGAAAAGAAATATCTGGCAGCAGACCATACCCATCAGGTTTTAATATACTTAAGGCCTCTTTCCATGCAAAGCAATGTAATGGCATTGTCATCAGCCCATGAAACCATGCATGATGCAGAATTTATTTGACTGGCTGTCATGTTTGCTGTCTCAATATACACAGCAAGCTTAAACCATTAATGCTGTGCACACAGGAATTTGTTGTTGTGGGATTTGTGGGTGAATATGCAGCAGTGTCTCAGTTAGTGAAAACCTTGTTGGATTTGCTAGATTTTACAAGGACATGGCAGTTAGCTGGTTTTGTCTGCCCATAACTTTCTATCCTAGTTGCTTTTACACTGTCCATTCCTCAATTCTGCTCTTCCTCACTCTTCACTTACAGCTAATGATGCTAGACCGCTGGCTGGTGGCTTGGTCGCATTGCAGTTGCATTGCGGTTGTTGTGCCTGGAGTGCCGCTGACAGAAATGTGTTGATCTATGCCCAATGTGGTTTTGCAGCATTAATGCAATGCTGCGCAAAGCAAGCAGAAGGCCTGCACACATGACTCGGTCACTTTAGAGTACACTACAAGTTCTCATTGGTAAGGGTTGTCATAAAATCATGCCAAATCTTTGAGCTCATCCTCAATCATCTACCATAAGACTGTATATTCCTTTACAAACAGGCATCAAAGCATAAAATCAAGTTAAACTGAACTTCAGAGTGAAGAATATTTTTTGCTTGTTTGTGCCTTCTGTTGTTGGCATTGATGGAATGACAGTAAAGTACATCACCCTTGCTTGATGTGCCAGAACTGCCTTGGACTGACGCAGATTAGCAGATGGAGTCCGACTACATCGCCCCCTCTCTGCCTCTCACTCGGTCTTTCTAGCTAGCTCTCCTTTCGTTCTGCAAACAGCTGTCCATTTGGTTTATCAGACATTCAGCCATTCATGCACATATGGTCTCATGGGGTAAGAAGATTGGGGAAATATACAAATGCTGAAGTTATGTGGCTGTTTTTGACCTGATGGCGTATTTCTCATCATCACGATGCATCAGGTCGTGTATTATTACAGCGAGGGATAGTCATGTGAAATGTTTTTTTTCCTTTCATTTTTTAAAAGTTATTTTCTTGATCTTAAGTTGTTATTTATTTTTATTTTTTCTTATTTTGTGCAATAATTTCCTTGAGACCTCCATGAAATTACCATTTTGTTTGAGATGAGTGTGTGAGTGGCACAGTGTGGAGAGAGAAAAAAAAGAAGTGCTGATAGCTGTGTGTGTGTGTGTGTGTGTGTGTAGGAAACAACTTGTGTGATTAGTCACTCAGCAGTTATGTAAGCCGAACACCACACAATTTGTTCCCCCATTAGCACTATATTACGCTATCATCCCCTTCAGTAATGAGTAAAACCAAAAACAATGAAGCCCTCTTTGTTTTTCGCTGCTCTCTCCAGTGCTCTCTTTTTTCCTTTCATCGCTTTTTTTGCAGCCAATTTTCCCCTTGTTGTCTTGTCCTCCTTCATCCTGTCTCTCATCCATTATCTGTCTCATATAACTTTCTAGAAATTCAGTGAGACTGTGCTGAGCCCTATAAGCACGTCACTTTTAATGAGCTTAGTAACAGAGACTTGTAGACAGGGCTGTTTTATGCCTTATACTTCTTATTCCCTTGTTTCCTTTTAAAATGATTGTGTCTCTATAGCAGTTAAACACACATATGGTGCTTTTTAAAAAAAATGTCTTTTCTACTGCATTTTACAGAGTGTAGTCAGAAACAGTGAAAAATGTTTGGGGTTTTTTTGTATGCTGTATGCATTAAAATATTAGACATTTGGGTTTCATTAATGATCATATATCATGCCACTTTCTGACTTTTCTCAGATTAGGTATTACTGAATAGACTAGAAGCATGTCTACATATGCACACAGATTAAAAATCAGATTAAAGGTTATCTGATTGTGTTAAATTTATAAGCATTATAGCTCATGCGGTTTCACAGTTTTTCTTTCTTTTTTTTTTCCAGCAGTGAAGCTAGTCTATTTGTTTTCTGCTGGGGCTGAGATGGGTCTGTATAATTACAGGAATGAGCCAGACAGGAGGACAATGATCCAGGAGGGTATCTTGGGACAAGAACAATATTACTTAAACTGAAACGGAGCCAGGTTGTGGTTGGTGCTCTGGTCATATCCTGTTTTGTAAATGTCTGCTTCCTCAGCTTTCATTCCAAGCTTTTTAAAGATGTCAGAGTAATGCGTGTTTGTGTGTTTACTGCTCAGGGGTATTTGCGAAGAATGGCAAGAGAAACGATATTTGTCTTGTCTCTTTTCAGCTTGTCCGGCAGAAGGACCAATAAGACGTCCGTCCATAATTCAGACAAATTGCTGCTACTCCTACAGAATTTAATCAAACTTGCACACAGTGATTACCTAATGGGTGTTTACTCAAAGCTGTGCTCAAGGTTAAGATCACATTTGTTGTTTTCCAGGCAATAACCTGTGAATTATGACAGATTATGAGCCAGATGAGCTACTACGTCACTGACATTCTGCTTTTAAAATTCCTGAAGTGCAGAGCTACCCGACCACATGCAAAGGGAGAAAAAGAAAGACTGGAGCATTAAAGGGGAAGAGACTTTACGACTTTGCGCATAATACTCCTTATTTATATGATACAGGGTCTTGATCCTCCTCTGTCTGAAACAACCTGTTATAGCTCCTAAGGCCATACTCCCGTTCTTCTGATTGGCTGCCACTCTCAAACTGAAGATTTGAACAGTATGCGCACAAGACTGCTGTCTTCATGGAGCTAACCATATATAAGAGATCCCCCTCTTTGACAGTGTAAAGAAAATCATCATTATCACCATTTTAAAAAATAGTCAGAAACTAAAAATTTAGAGGGAAGCTTGAGCTTTTGGCTTAAAAGGAATCACTTGTACATTGTTTGACCTCGTTATTTGAAACTTTAGCCATGTTTAATATGATCATCTAACTGTATGTCTAATACAGAAAAGTTTAATACAGTAGGTCCACTTTAAACCAAAACAACTGAATTTAGCATTAATACATTTTTAGATTACATACATATAATTCTTTACATAAACTACACAGAAAGTTGGAAAATGGTGCCAGGGTTGAGCAAACACACGCACACACACGCGCACATAACCCGGCTCACAAACTCCACCATCACTGCAAAAATTGACAGGCTTTACATTATTATGAGAAACATACACACACACAGACACATGGACGTTCACACACACGTGTTACAAGTGCATTCTCCAGCATGCATGTGAGAATGTTTTCCCAGTGTGTCTGCTCCAGCTGGGAGCATGGACTCTTTGATTAACACGCCATTCCATATGTCAGACTTCATGACCTCAAAGTTTTTGAGCTCCACCAGCCATGTGTTTGTGCAGTGCATGCAGTCCATCTTTCCTCAAATGCCTGGAAAAGGAGACATAACAGGTTTTGCTGCCTCACAGATTTTAACGCACGAAAACATTTCTGTGTTATTAAATAGGGGATTTAAAGAGAAATACACACTTTTCTTGTGTTTTCATCATTGAAATTTTATATTTATGTTCATCTTCTATGGTAGCAATACAGTTCTGTTCAAAAGTCAGGGAACACTTTTGAAGATACTTCTACTTGTTTAAATTTCACCTTAATAACAGCATGCACTTGAGCTGCTTGGACTCAGAAAACTGCACAACCTGAAAATGTGTGCTGTCACAGCCTGATTTGACAGAGTTTCAAAGGGCTTATTGTGATGTCAAGGGTGCTTTGCTTTTGCTTTCCTTAAGTGCCCCATGTGTCTGGGGCCATGTGACTATAGAGGAAATGAGTCCACGCTGGCAAATCACAGGTCACACGTGCAGTTGTCCAACTCCTGTACATCCCAGAAACACTCCTTGACTTGAATTGTTTTGCAGTGTGTTTCACACTTTCCTTCATGTTTGTCTTCTTACATTAACCCTTTTGTTAATTCCAGAAATCTCAAAACTGGATTCATCAGTACACTGCCTTTTTCTCCTCCTAAGAACAGGTTTCCCGACTTCTCCTAATTCTTGAAACCTTTATCACCCAAGTGTCGTACAGGCAACCTTATTTAGTAATTTTAGCTGTAAAATTACAAAACAGTTCACATCTTTCAAGAACTATTTGAATTTTCTCCCTCGCTCAAAATGGTTGAGCAGTAAAGTAATGTGAAGCGCACATGGTAAAATGTAGGCGCAGCTGATTTTTCTGTCTGTGTTCAGACAGCAGCGCCTTGTGAATGCTTTGTGCTACCCTGAAAAACTGAATATCCCCATGAAGTTCGCCTTCTCTTCGTACTGAAACCATTTGATTTTTGTCTCTTCGTACAAATGGTAAAGGAGTTACAGTTATTTAAAGAGCACTTGTAAAATAAGCCTGCCGCTGGGCTGATTAATAAGTAGTAACAGTAGTTAAAATTAGTTAAAACTATTACTGAGTGGTCCTTTTGGACAGTGCCTTGATTGTAACCTTATAATTTTATTTGATAAATTCTGTGTTTGGTGTGTGGTAACATCTACAAGTGTCTCAGCACTAGTAAAAACTTTCTTTCCTCATCTTACTTTTTTCTTTTGTGTGTGGGTGTCTTTTGTTTTGTATTTTTGTTGTGTGTATATATAAAATTTGGATGATAGTTAACAAAGTTTTTCTTGTTTAAATAAATTTAACACCGGGCTAATTCTGAGAAATACCCTTTTTGTGTAAAATAGCAACATAGATCTTATAGCATAGCTACCGCTATCAGAATGCAGCTTTGTGCTGGAAATGTCTTAATTTAGCTTTTATTGATCTTTGTGGGAAAATTTGTACTCTGTTTTAACCCGCTGAAATATTATGAGCAGCTGTCAGCAGCAAGAGACCAATTCTAAATGAGTGCCTTGGTTGAATGTTTAATGTTTATTTGGTAACACTCACCTTTGGTGAGTAGATCCAAGTCACCAGAGGGTAATGAACTAATCCTGCTATGACAGATTTTTTTTTTGTTTTTTTGTTTATGCAGTGTCAGAATGTTGACTCCACTGTACATATAGCATTCATGTAAAACACCTGTCTGAATGGAGTACAAAGTCAGGAATGCTTTGTTACTGATAAAAACTGAGTATCTTCTATGTGCTTATCTCTTTGACCTTGGCTGGTCGCTACAGTAATGTCTGAACCTCTGTCACGTTGCTGCCAGCTAGCTAATGGTCAGACCCCTCTATTTGCTACCCATTAGGTACCGTAATGACCTCATTGTGATACGTCCCCATAAACGGACATGTGATTACACAAGATAAGCAAGGAACAGGTGTATGATTTCACATTATGGTCAGTTAAACCAGCCCATGTCAATGCTGGAGCTGTATTGAGTGAAACTATCATCTTATCTTACTATCTAGAATGTCTGATTATTGTGTTTTGGTTTCAGCTACTTTACAGCACTCAGATTAGAATATTTTTCAGATTACATGTTTAAATAGGAAAATATCAGGTTTGATAAAAGAATCAGGTCATACTTTCTTTTGCACCAATTTGAATATGGTCTCAGCCACTCAAGATTACACCGCTTGTATATGCATGTGCCAGTACAGTGTGCATGTAAATACAGCCTGTTTATCCAGGTGTGCCCTCATTTACCAGCCTCATCTTCCCAACACTTCCTCCAGCTAAATGCCCATTGTGAGGCAGTCTTTTAATATAGTAAATCAAAGCACTGTTGGCTGTTTAAACAAGTTTTTCTTATCACACTTCCTACTGAAGTGATTTGAAATTAGCCTTTTGATAGCAATGAGCCATTTATATTTATTTTTTGAGGGTTTTTTTTTTTTTTTTTTTGCAC
>VVHJ01008558.1:2695-13504 GCA_015107715.1 Tylochromis polylepis | reverse complement strand
ACACCTGGTTAAACGACCTTGATGACCTCCCACTTTCCTGTATATAAGAACAACAATTAAGAGAAATCACATTAATTTTTAAAGGGGTCTCTCAGGAGTGCCTTTTATACTTCCCTTGACACAAACAAAACGCACAGAAATAGACTCATCAGGTTGTCTACTCCTGCCCACCTCCATTAGTCCAATGCCCTCATACCACAAAATACTCTCAAGGGGACAGTACACACAGTAGAAGCCACGCTCTCTTACTATCCACATAAATAGTCTGGCAGGGATGAGGAAACCCTGTTTATCCCATTTCTTTAGCTGACTTGGCACGGTTTGTAGTATTTTAAAATAAAATTGCCATCTGGTAACAAGAGTTGTTATATCTTCTCAGGTCAGGACCTGAATGTAATTATCTTTGATAAATAGAGAACCAGAACCTAAAAAAAACCTCAAAATGATACTCCAGAAGTAAAACTGGTTTACTTCTAACCACAAGAAGCACTACATGAACAACAACAAAACAATAGCAGTTAAAATATAAGGTTACAATGGGGGGAGAGCAGGCTTGTAAAGAGGTGGTGCTTACCTCATCCTGCCTGCTTTAATCCTCAAATTAACTAGTTGAGTAATGAGTTGATGAAGTGACTCATTAGATGACCTTTGGCCCTTAAACCCTGACCTCTGCACCTTCCCAACTAGCCCCTGCTGATGGACAGGGAACATCTTTAGTCTATGGGCAGTCTTTTTCTGTGTGTGTGTGTGTGTGTGTGTGTGAGAGAGAGAGAGAGAGAGACTCTGGGTGAAGTGAAAAAACTAACATATAAATTAGCGAGCGACAGAAAACTTAAACATATAAACAACAGCGGAGGGAAAGGCACTAAAAGGGCCTCAGGGAGCTCTGTCTCCTCTTGTGTTCCAGCGGAAGTTTATTTAAGGCCTGTGTGAATGGACAAAGCAACGGAGAGGATGCAATAGGAGATCGTGTACTGTCTGGCCTAATCAGATGATCATAAATGTCATCATCATATCTGATAGCTTAGCTGAACTGATGTGGAAATTGGGCTTTGTGCTACAGTGGGTTAATATCTGAAATACATGAAGGATGTTTCTAAAATTACAAAGGGTGTTTTGTTAAAATGTGACACACAATTCATCTATACAGTTCCTACGTGAGCATCCACTCAGTGATGCTGAGTGTGTTGTTACCACATTGCAGCCCCTAGGGGGTGTTTTTGCCACACAGAGATAAAAGAGGTAATAACAATCATTGGACTCATTGCTTTTTTTTTCTCAGACAGATACACTTGTTGTAGTGGAAACATACAAGATGTGTGTCTGCCTATAGGCATGCACACTTGCACACTTGTATTAGGTGACCCCAGCAGACTTCCAGGCAGTGTAGGGTAAACAGGATGTAGAATAAAGGGCTAAGTGGATGACCGTGTGGGAGTCTTCTCACACCCAAATCTCTTTTTCTCAAGATTTTAGGACTTTTGAGGAAGTATCCCATTGACATTGTGTGTCTTTTCCCATGATTGTGAGGACGTGTTCTCTGTGTGTTCAGGTGAAGAAAAGTGAGGATGTTTGACTGTGTCTATGATTTGTATTTTATGGTGGGCAGTACACAGCGTGAACAAATTAGCAGGTTTGTGTTGTGTGCTGTTTAATCTGTTTGTTTGAATGTGTTTGTATTTCCTGTCTCGTTGGTCCCTTCATTGACACTCTGTGTGTCCTCATGCTTGTTTTCTCTGAGAGCCTGGTGGTCTTCTGTTTCCCCTCCTTTTCAGAATTCACTACTTTCTGTCTTTACGTTTTTTTTTCTTCCTGTTTTGCTCCCTCTCTCAGTCGTGCAGGCTCATTTGCGTCTTCTTCCACACTCACATCCACTCCCTCCCCCACATTCATGTGTAGTCTTCTATCTGTCCCCTGCATGGCTTTGTGCTGCTGCCACAATACCAGGGGCCAGGCGATGAGGTCACTCACCACAGGAGACCTGCAGGCCTGACTGAACCTCAACCATCCCCACCACCATCCAGCCCTCAGAGAACTAGCAGGCCAGTCTCACCTCCCCCAGCATATCACATCTTTGCTTCAACTCGGGCAACTTCACCTTTACGCCCATACAGATAACAGTGCACACACTAAAACATATAGTTCGTAGGAAGTCCATATCAGCCAGGCTTTTTGTTTGCATGTTAGTGCAGATAAACATCCAGCTATGCACGTCAGAAAGTGCACAGATGCATGCACAAACACAGTTAAACACAGTCATCTGCACAGAAAGCTGGAAACTTTTGTCCTCTCTCATACTCTCTCCGTCTCCCCAACCTTTCCCTTGCTGCCTCTTCCAACCCGGCATTTCTCTCCATCCTTCAGTCCATCCAATTCTCATCAAATTCTTCATAAAGTAGTGAGTAATAGAGTAGTAATGGTGTCTAGAGGCCGTTTAGAAAGCTGTATTCCCTCCAAGATGTACCCCCAGAGTCTGTGTAGTACAGTTTTCCAACTCGCATAATTCTTCTCTGCCTTTCCAACTGCTTATACCATCAGTGTGAGGATGTTTATATGAGTGAGTTTGTCTGTATGTCTTTTGTGTGTTTGCAGGTCTGTGGAGTTTTTGTGTGTAAGAACTTATGTATGTAAATGATTAAATGACCAAAACAAACAAAGTTAGTCTGTGCATTTGTTTCTTTTCATGCATGAATGCATACTGCATATCCATGTTTGTGCTGGAGTAAAGTGAAACAGTTATATTTTGGACCAGAGCATCAGCTACATCAAATGTCCACAGTGGAAGAAGCAAGGAGTCGTTTGCAGTTTCTCTGAACAAAATTAGGCTCATAAGTGGTAAAGAGGAGCAAAGAAGTTGACACTTTCAGGCCTCTGTGTGTATACCATAATGATTAACAGTACCTAAGGTCATTTATTATTGTGCACAGTGTCACGTTTCATTTCATGTGAATACATTTGTAGGGTAAAAGTGGGCTTGTGCATGTCACTGTAGCAAGTGTTTGCCCCTGCTGTGTGGACATGACGTTCCTGCAACCCTTCAGTGCCTTTATAGCTCAGCCATTCCCAAAATACTGCCCACACACTGACCACCACATTGTGACAGAGCAGCCCAGCGTCTTACAGAAGAGGCTCAGTTGGCCCATGGCCTCCTATTGTATACATCCCGTCTGCTTTGTCTATGCTAGTGCGATAGATTCCAGTGCACAGGAACAGACAACAGTCTTGTTATAGTGTGTTAATTCTCCCATGACCTCTTCATTGGTTTGATGGTGTCACTCTCTTTGAGTTTTATTTAGACTAGAGGCGCTTGGCCCATTTGCATGCTTGATAAGCTACAGTATGGGGCATCTCATAGAGGTTGTTTAGCATAATTTAGGCCATAGTAGACTGGTTATCTTTTTAGGAAATATTTTCCTCTGATGATTTAAAGATCAAAGAAAAAAGCTATCAAGAGGGTTGTCGTGCTTGCTCAGTTAATTGTGTTAAAATTTCTTTTTTGTACAAAATGAATACTTGAAAAGATCTGTTGCATGTCATCAATTTACAGCTTGCAAGACTTTATCACGTATAGCAGTGTAAGGGCAGAAATGAAGACAAATCTGTATTTGCAGTGGTGTAAAAAAACTAAGCACATCCCATGATTCAGTAGCTTTTAGAACTACCTTTAGCAGCAGTAACTTGATGCAACTGTTTTCTGTTTGACATTTTTAGTCTCTTACATTATTTTTGCCAACTCTTTTTTACAACATTGCCTCAATTCATTGAGGTTTGTGGGAATTCGTTCATGCAGAGCTCTCTTGCTACTGCATTTCAGTCCAGATGAGGTTTGGACTTTTAAATGGGCCATTGCAACATGATCATTTTTTTTCTTTTTTTAGCCAAAATTATGTGATATCCTGTTGCATCACCCAATTTTGGCTTTAGCTGTCACATTTGACTCTAGAATACTTTAGTATACAGAAGAGTTAGTGGTCAAATCAGTGACTGCAAGGTGCCCAGGTCCTGTGGCTGCAAAACAAGCCCAAATCATCACCCCTCCACCACTGTGCTTTCTGTGGTTCAGAGTGTTTGTGCTGATATGCTGTGTTTGGTTTTTGCCAAACATGATGCTGTGTATTATGATCAGATATCTCAATTTTGGTCTTGTCTATCCAAAGGACATTGTTCTAGAAGTCTTGTGGTTTATTCAGATGCAGCTTTACAAACATAAGCCCTGCTGCAATGTTCTTTTTAGAGAGAGGAGGCTTTCTCTTGGACACCCTCCAAACAGGCCATACTTGTTCAGTCTCTTTTTAATTGTACTGAGGCCTGTAGAGTCTGAGATGGGGCTCTTGGGATTTTTGCAGTTTCTCTTAGCTTTGCACGGTCTGACATTTTACTGGGACGTCCACTCCTGGGAAGATTGTGGTGCACACCTGAATGCTCCAACCCAGCAAACTGCCAAAACGTCTGCTTTTATAGAGGTGCTCACATTTGCTGATGACCAGTTAATGAAGTATATTTGATTAGCAGCATCTGGCTGCTACTTACTGCTTTCATGGGAATAAAGAGAGTAACGGTGTACTTACAGCTTTGCAAAGAGTTTGAAAACTTTCTTTTTCACATGACTGTATTTGAGAGAGAAGGAGAGAAACGGAGAGTATATCCATTCCTAATACAGGAAAAACACTGATAATAAAAACTGAGAATAGGTCATATAATTTCTTGTCAATTTTCATTAAAAAAAAATCCTAAACTGACAAATGTATTTATTTTTTAAATTATTGATGCCAACATCTACTCTCTCTCTCACTTTCGGGTTCCTTCAGTGTTAATAAATTCTAAGTTAAAAGAACATTTTGGATCTGCTCCCTTGAATTTGGTATTTTAATAGCCAAAATGTTTCAAGCCAGAGAAGTTGGAATATTAATTTAGGGCATCAAGTAGAGTGCAGAAGAAACCTAATTTCAGCTGCTCTAGTATTCACAAGGGGTCGCCACAGTGGGTCGCTCCACATGTTTGATTTGGCAGATTTTTACACCAGATGTTCTTCCTGCCACAAAACCAAAGGGTTTTTGTGTCTCCTCCCAGGATTGAAATGGGGATCTTTTGCTTGGTAGGCAGATGTGTGAACCACTGCACTACAGTGCCACTACCAACTGGAGAATATCAAGGATAAGGAGTATTTCTGATTACAAGGGATTTCCTTATTCAAAAGGTTTTGTGAAAAAATTGGTTCTTGTATCGAGGGAAGTGCTGTGTTTGTTTCTGGTTAATAAGTGTCTAACATTTGTGCATTCCGTGGTGTAAGCATATTAAATACAAGTTGGTAGCTGGCTGTTCAACATGCTTCAGGTCTGCTGTCTGTCTGAAGTTGTCTTTTTACAGCTGGAAAGGCCTTACATCAGTCAGATGTCAGCTAGTGAATGTCTCTCCTCTGAAGTACCCAGTGCACCATGACCTCACTGCCCATAGTGCAGGTTGATAATTATAACCACACACACACACACACACACACACACACACACACACACACACACACACACACACACACACACACTATGGTAAACACCATAGTCCTTCAGTCCTTAGTAGTTCCTCCTTTACTTTTCTCCTTCTAGTGATCTGATCTTGCTTACGGCCCCAGGTTGTTTTCAGAGTTTTCTCTCTACTTCATTCATGTGTTCGAGCACATATATGTAATGTGCAATGTTGTGTAAACACCTCTCAGGTTTAAACCCCAACAAAGGACAGTTGGCATCCTGAGCTGCTTCTCAAATGCTTATCTTGTTTTAGCTCTTGTCTTCTGTAAGGTGGGAGGGACAGAGGGAGGGGAGTGCAGAGGAGAGTGGAAAGGAAAAGACATGCCCGCAGGACAGCGGTGTGCCTTTTGATGTTAGGCAACATGTCAAGATTACATGTGGATGCATGTATGTGTGTGAGTATTAGAGAAATGGCTCTTAACCCTATACATTTTGCAGAGGAGCTATTTTAGCTTTACACTGTATTATTTGTGTGCATTCAGTATAATTACTTCTGTCTCTGTATGATGGGAGAGGAAAAGAGTACGGCTCACTCTTTCTCTCTCTCACTCACTCCAGTGACATTTCCCCTGTAGACACATCAGAGAGGCAGAGGCTTAGTCCTGTCAGCACCTGATTCAGCCTGACCCTTTTTTCTCTTCAAGTGGAGGAAGAGCTCGCTTTTTCCTGCCCTGCGGTGACGAACAGAGAAAGGGGGCATTAGGCAGGTGTGAAAATCGAGTACTGAAAATGTGAATTGCATTGACAGGATGATGAAACTTAGTTAATTTTTCCCCTGCTTATTTTAAGTTTCAATACAGTGTAGCAGTAGCTCAGTAGCCTAACTGTTATACTGAGAAAATGCAGGAAGGAAAAGAGAGAAAGGGCAAGGCAGCAGGGTTGGACATGTTTGTGATATTTTTAGGCTGACATGACTGCATCAGCAGGTGGTATGTGTTGGATCATCAGGTATGCCTGCAAGACAGCCTTGTCACATTTAATACACACAGCAGTCCATTAAAAGTTTGCCAGGAAAACTCTACCAATGCCACCAGAAATCCAGCAATATAGTCAGAAATGTAATCAAATGTTAAATTTTAATCAATTTTCTTAATCCAGCTCAGATTTTTAAAAACAAGATGCAGTAGAGAAGGAGAAAAAGCATTTGATATAGGACTGATATTTTTCCCTGGGAAATCATTCAGCATTTTTCTGTAATAAAATAAAAAAAAAGTAATAATTATAAACTTTTTGAAGTTTGGGGCATAAATTAACAGTGAAGAAACAGCCAAAGTTATACATCCTATTTTCTCTTCACGTCTTCCTATCAACTTCTCACTCTTTCTCCTAAGTGTGGTTCTTTCTTCCTCTGCCATGAAACACTGGCTCTCACCTTCCTGATGACAACTCGAGTGTGTATACCTTTGCTGTGTGCGTGCTGGGAGAGAGCGTTTGAAGCAGCAATAATGGAGGGGAAATGAGATTGCTCTACTTTTACACAATTATCATTTGTAGCTGTTAAGACCTTTGGAAATTCTTGTAAAATAGGTTTTGTAAGCATGTATAAATGTATATGTTTGCATGTTTATTTAAAAAAAAAAGAGTGTGTTAACAAGGTGTTGATTAAGTTTGGTCTGGTAGAAGGCCCAAGTTGTCCTGTACTCCCTGCTTCTGCTGGATGCTTCTCAAAACTCATAAAGAAACTTGACTCTGTGGTTTCTCTGTCTAAACCTTCACATCGCTGTGCAAGAAGAAATAAGGTGAGAGGAAATAACTGGTGCTATTGTAGGTCCCAGGCATGTGAGAAGGTGATAAGGCCATATTGGTCCATCTGAAATGGACATCCACAGGCTGGCAGGGTTTAAGGCGCCAGTTCCAGTTCAGTTAAACCTGATATTTTATCTGACTGACTCAATTAAGTTCAAAGGTTTTAGGAAAGCTACTGTGTCAGTTAGATGTTTCCTCCAGACTGGCTTCTTGTCCCTGTCACCATAGTAACGTGGGCTCTTATTTATTTGTTCTTTTGTCATTTTTTTGTCAGTTGGGAGAATGACTGCTGGGGTCTGATTTTACAGTAGTAAAATCAAGGCTGCTGTATCTTCGTACTGTAACTGGAAAAATGCAAAACTTCTTTTCTGTTATACAAATTTAGTTTTCAATGGATTTGATCCAAAGCATGAGGAATGCAGTTGCATGATGGCACTTTGTATATCACATCTTTGTCTTTTTCTTTGTCTATTCTTTTTTGACAATTCAGAATCAGAAAAGTTTGGCTCTTATAAAGTAACATTGATGTTCAGTTTATACTTCACCTACACTGTCAATAAATGTCATGTTGTGTAACATGTCTGACATAGTTGAAAGTAAACACAACTAATTTAAAGTGTGTTGCTTTACCATGGCATTTGAGTACATTTAAAGTCACATAAATTGGATTTAGGAGCCTAAATACATGCTTAGACTTTAACAGTCTGTCTTCAACCCCTTCTGTTTTTCTCTCAGGTGGTCCAATCATTGCAGGGCGCATAAATGACAGTTTCCTTCAGCAGCATTTCAGTAAAAGTCTGCAAGTCAACCAGATCAGCAGCATAGATGCACTGGCCCTTAGGTGCTTAGATTCTGCAGTGTGTACATACTGGGACATGTTTAAGTTTTTAAGCAGCAGGATGCATCCATGTTTACACCCCTTGTAAACCTGTGGAGCCAGGTGTGTGAGTTTAACACAGTGGACTTCCTCGCCTCCGTTGGTTTCCACTATTTAAATTGCACGCTAACTGAGCCTCTTGAGTCTTCAAGCCATGTGAATGTGAGACTGCACCAGATCTTTAAAATAAAAATATTAGTCTGTTAAATTGTATGGAGAATTTTTAAAAGTTCTTTAGTTTTTCAGTAGACCAAATTAAAAGAACACTCGGTGCATTTTGGAGACTGTAATGTTATTCAGATCTGGAGTTTTAGAGAGCTTTACCAAATCCAAAGGCACAATTGGAAAAGTCTATTTGAGTGTTAGAAAAATGAATGTTTTCTCTCACCTGTCATCTGGCTTTGGCATCTTCTTCTCCCACATTGTTGACCATCCCTAAGTGCTCATTGCCACTAGCCGTGACCTGTTATGTCCATGCATGAATGGCTGGGACCACCTCTGTGCTGTGCTGCAAGGTTTCCTGTGCATTCAGTTCCAATCATCCCAGGTAAACAGTAGGTGTAAAAAATTTTGAAAAATAATTGTTAAAATAGAAGTGGAAATGTTCAGCATTGCATATAAGTTTATATTTAAGTATTATAGCTTTAAATTTAATATACACTTACATACTATACTACTTATAGTGTAACTTTTATACTATAAATAGAATAAAATGTTTGAGTATGTTTAGCCTGCTCTTGTACTGCCATTCATTACACTTTTGATTTGGTTGGAGGGGATATCTGTGGTTTGTTTTGATCAAATAAGGCACAGTTTCCTTAGGAGTCTCAAGGCCAGTGTGAAGAAATTGGCAGCAGCTGGCATGACCCGGTTCTTCCACTTGCTGGTGGTGCTTCGTGATGAATAAGGGAGCGTGCTTGGAGCTTTTATGTCATAAATATTCTCCCTGAATGCTTCATTGCTTTATGATTAATCCTCCCTCATCTCTTCCTTTTTTATCTCTCACTCACTCTCTCATACTGTTGCTTGTCATCAGGGAATGTGCATTCATGTTTATGTAATTACAGATGAACTGTACTTTTAAAGAAGTAATTGTGTCAACAGTAACGGAGCTCACTGGTTGTGAGTATCTTGTTTTCAGGCAAGGAACGCTGGCTGTCTTTGCCTAACATTAAATGTCACACTGCTTAGTCAGCCTCATAGAGTGGTTTTCTAGCTTAGTATGGTGTTGATGAAACTTGAATTTTACATGTATATGATCATATTTGTGGATATTCTTGTGCTTTACACATCATCCTGACTGTTGACTGAGCTGCCAACCCAGAGCCGTAGTGTGTATTATTCTAAGCAACCTGCCACTTAGCTTTGCTGAGAATGAGCACAGTGCATATCTAGAGCAAGACCTTTAAATTCTCATAGACTAGTACATATGCAGCATACATTCTTTACTTTACTTAATACTTTTTTTTGTCCCTGAAGAAGAAATTTGTCCTAGACTCCAAATTGCATACAGTACAGTAATATAACCTGTATAATGCTGTTAGTGCATTTCCATCTCACCGTTTCCATTTGCATCTTAGTGGCTGTGACATGTGTATAACTTGCCACGTAAACTAGGAAGTCATTTTTTAACTTTCATTGCCAGTGTGCATTTGGTGTCCCCAGGTCATTGCTTATATAATGGAACTGATTAGACTGGCAAAACAAAGACTATTGTTCTGGTTTGCCAGAGTCAGCAGTCTGAATTACTATCAACTGTGGTAGTGGAAATTAATCCTTCAAGCACTTACGGCATGAACACTGCAACAGCCAAACCAGTGGCACATTGCTGCCAAGCTGAGACGCAACTTGGAGCAGGGAAGTTCCCATATGTGGTGGAGTTGTTGATTATTTCAGATATTGCAAAACCTCTCCTACCCAGACAAAGAGCGTACTGGATGGGCTCCCCATTAAGGACTTGTGTAACTCAACATTCTGCGGCCCATTAAGAAACACAAAGACGTGGCGGCATGCCGTGCCCCTAAAGAGGCCTTTGGTGTTAATGGTATAATGGCAGCGCTGTGTGTTGATGTAGTAATGTAAAGATAAGATGTCTGCTGCTGAACAAATAAACAGCTGGGCTGTAGAAGAGATTAAAAAGGAGGGAAGAGGAGAGCGAGAGAGGGAGTCTGTCAACCTGTAAGAACAACAAGCAGTCCAGCTACAACAAGGAGGGCTTAATTTTATTTTATTAATTACTGAATCCCTCCAAGCTAACCACATTTTTATGGGTGTTTGAGAACAATAATAGGCTGTTGCTGAACTGTTGTGGGCATGTATGAGGGTGAAGGAGCGTAAAAACTTTTCCTCTCACAATTGCATGTACAGTACACAGTACATGCATGAATTCACACACTCAATGTGCGTACATGTTGCAACCTTTCAAATGAAGTGCAACACAGCTTAATGCCGTTAGATAAAAGTGTTGATCTTTTGGCCTTACCAGTCCCTGCTTTGAACTTGAACTGCTGCTTTATTTTTATGCTCACATTATTCCACAGGTGTCATCTCCACCTGCTTCCGGCACTACAAAGAGACACACATGGGCAATGTGCTGTCCATGTGATGTCAACTGCACTGTGTGTGTGTGTGTGTGTGTGTGTGTGTGTGTGTGGACATATGGTA
>VVHJ01008555.1:17586-31345 GCA_015107715.1 Tylochromis polylepis | reverse complement strand
AACACAGATAGACACACACACACACACACACACACACACACACACACACACACACACACACACACACACTTAGAATTGCAAACACAAGCTGAATGATGAACATTTGTTGCAATATTGATTTCTTAATGTTAAAGCATTCCGCACAGACATTAAAAGTGTGGTATTAAGTAATTTACAGGAAGGACAACCTGAAAACTCAAATTATTAAACAAGAACCAACTAGAAAAAGCCAAAGACATAAACATGGATACTTTCCTCTGTTGACATAATATACAAAGGTTCATAAGGAAAGCATTTGGTATGAAAGAACATGAGATGACATAGAACAGTAATTGCGAGCCAGGGTTTATCGTCCAAACACGGCAGATTGCTGACTTTGCAGATGCACTTGTGGTTAAATGAGGGTAAATCTTAAAGGTAGTAAAAAGCCTGAAGCAAGAGGAGGGGAAGTTGTTACAGCAACATAATGCCTGTTGTTTTAGTGAGAGATCCTTAACAGTTACATATGGGTGTATTCTATTTGTAATCCATACCTTGGCACACACGTAGTGCACATCCACCACACCCACTCAAACACGTTATACATAAGCTTTCAGTTTTTGAATATCCCGCCATTTTTGTCTTGCGAGGTCACATGATACACACACCTAGCATGACACACACATACCGAGAAACAAAAGTGTGACCTTCTAACAATAAGAAGCTCCACGGGCCACACAAAAGCTGTGGAGATATCAGAGGCGTGTGTCCGTTTGAGGTGTTGTCGTCGCCTTTGTCTTGAAAACAATGACAGGTAGGAAGTAAAACAAGCCGCTTATGCCCGGAAGAAACGGTAAATCTGTGGGTCAAATTCACAGAGATGGTGTGATTTGACATTAAGTTGCAGATGGGAGAAGCAGCATTAACGGAAAAACGGTTGATACCAGGAACCTTAAGTGCACCTTAAGGCATCTGCCAATCTGTCATTCTCTTAGATGCATTTGGTGTCTTGTGGATAGGCACAAGGTGGTACTGATCTCTTGGCATACATGTTATGGCAATTTTGGATGCCAAGAGATAACAGTCATCTTTTAAAGAGCTAAAAAGTGTGCATTTAAAGCAAGAGGGGTGGATTAAGTCACATTTTTGTTAGAGAAAACATTTGTTGGAGACTGTGGCAAGACCGAAGTTATTGGGACTGTGTGCAGTGAACTTTGAAACGTTTAGAGTCTGTATATGATAATGCAACAATTACAAATCGGTAGGGTTACAAAGGTTTGGGGTGTTTTACCCCAGTAGTTTTTAATGCCTAAACCTATCCAAGTGATACATTTGTAATCAATAACGTATTTAAAAATAACACAAATGATATTTATGACTCGGGTGTTAAAGTCAGAACTTATTCCCCTGTATCACACTACTGTATCACCCCTCCAACCGCCAAATGTGGACTTTTGGTCTTCCAGGGAAAATAAATTATGCTGAAAAAGTGGTGTTCAGAAACAAAGGGTAGCTTTACTTTATGGGATAGTTTGCTGGTTAGAACAAGCTATAGCACTTTAAAGGTCTCCTTTTTTTCAACCTACATTTTAAAACTATGCTCATCTGCTAGCTCTGAGTCCTTCTTTTTGAAACTCCTTCTGTCTGCTTGACTCTTTGTCTTGCTTTGTTTTCACTCATTCAGTTTGTTTGCTCCTTCCTTTTTGATTTCCATCACTGGGTAGGTTTGGTCACCAAACAATGCTTGGTTAGCTTTAAAAAAGTATTGTGGTGTAGGTTCAAATATATTGCTACAGGTTGAAAACTGATCCTTAATGCCATGTGGTCTCAGAAGTGTCAGCATGTGAGAAGTTGGAAGTGAGAGACCAGCCCAATGACTGCTACGACTTTACACCAGACCACTCTTTGTATTTGGAATAAATTGGGAATGAGAATGAGCTGTGCTTCCATAATACACCAACTATTTTATATTGTCCATAAAATGATTTAAGGAAGATTTACACACAACATTGTCAACCATGAACTTTCACCTACGATGCTGAAAGTTTTTCACACAGGGGTTATGTCCTCGGTCATCTTAAAGCTTTTAAATCTTTCTGCTTTGATTCATTTGAGCAGCTGTTAAGTGAAAGCTGAATCAGTAAATAGGAAAATTCAATTATTCACTCAATTATACAAGAACTAATTAAGAGCTTCTCGCAGTAACTTGTCTTTCTGTGTGTTTGTGTGCAGTGAAGCCAGCTCTAAGAGGTCCAGACATGAACGTATGGTAACATGGTCGACCCCTGGTGCTCTAACACTTGTTGAGCAGCACGCTGGCCTGCAGGTCCTATTGTTCTGCTGCCATCAGCCCCAGCGGGGCCTGGGCTATGAGGGTCAAAGGTCAATGTGATCTTTAATAGAAGGGGATCTTGTTTTCCAGATGACCTCTAATTAACACACCACCCACCCCCTCCTGCCTTTTTTATATTTTACCCCAGCTGACCTAACGGGACTTTGCTGACAGAAATAGTGTGGCTGAAATGGGACTCAGGAACTGAGAAATACATGAAAAAAAAAAAAATGTAATAAAGTATATTTTTATTTACCATAAAAAAACAAGGACATAAAGATATGCCAAGTAACTCTCAGCTTTAAAGAGTGTTTATCCAAATCCCATTTTCACAGCTTGAGTGAATCAAATACTTTTTATCTCTCTTTTTTCAATTATTTTATGGAAACACAAACAAGTCAAAGTCAGTCAGATCTATCCCATGGGAACCATTTCATGTCTGTAGCACAAATACCATGATGTAGTTGCCAAGATATTTCCTTAACACAAACTTAATGGTGGTGCAAGTAGAAAAGAAAGGGGATTATCAATGCATTTGTATAAAATTTCAGTTTGAGTTTCATTTTGATGGAAAGCCATCAAATCTTTTTGGGTATGCAGTATAAAACACACACACACACACACAGAGTCATTCTCTCTCATTACTCACACAAGTCTGACACATCCCTGTCAAATGCCAGCTCACATTAAGGTGGAAAGAAGGTACCTTTCTCTCCTCTCTGTTTATTCCGCCTTCCTCTTATGCTGTCAAAATTCATATCTGAGCTGCTTTACTGTAGGAAGTAGAAATGTAAACAGCATTAAATTAAGGTGCATTTGTATCCGGCACAGATCATCCGCAGTCACAGACAGTGCAGATACATCCCGGTGACTTAAAGTAATTTTGTTGCATTGTTTGTCAGTGTACTGAATAAAGGTTTTTCAAAGAAATATCAAGACCTGGCTGAACAGTGCATACTGTAAATGCTTTTTACCAAAAGGTTTAAAATGCTGAAGTCATTTTACATCCTCTATGTCACCATTTGTTTCCCACACTGTTCCCTATAATATATAATTGTTGTTGTAGATTATAGATGTGCTTTAATATACGAGTGTAAACAACATTTTCTGCGTGTAATATTATAAGCCGTTCCATGCTGACTTCCTCTCTAACTGTATAGTAAACGACCACATCATAATACTTAACTGGTGAGTCTATCCATCAGCTTCAAATCATGGCTTTACAATGAATTGTGGATGTGTGTGTGCTCTGTGTGCCTACTGCTGTGTGTGCGTGAGACGCCCTTTTCCATCATTTGCTAATCAGATATCATAATTTGCTCCAGCAGAATATTGAAATATGTCTGCCGGTATTTGTATCACTCCATCATGGTTGAGTAAATGACGATGTGACAGGCATGAATAAGCCACCAGACGTGATGTGACAGTGTGTGTGTGTGTGTGTGTGTGTGTGTGTGTGTGTGTGTGTGTGTGTGTGTGTACGAGCGCAGTGCCCGTGTGCGTGTATCTAAGTGTGTTTTAATGATGTTCTGTGGAATCTGCGATGTATGGTTGCCTCTGAGCGCGGATAAAACAGTTAAACACAGTAATTGCCATTTACTCTCGGCTGTGCTTGTGTTCCCAGGGGAGAGCACGGCACTCAACGGGTACCCCCTCACCACACACACACACACACACACTTATCTTACTTTAGAGAATTTCTTTATTCATGTAGCACCTCTACTGCCTTATTTTTGCGTATTGCCTCAAACAGACTGTATTGTATAAACAGTACTGTGCAAAAGTATTGAGCCACCCCTCATTTCTTTATATTTTGTTTCCAGGGAGCCAGACTTTCTTGTAATTTTTTAAAAAGTGCTCTTGAGCAGTAGTCCTCCAAGCTTGCTGAAGGTCTTCTAAGGTTTTTCTTCAGACATTGGCTTCTTTTTCCACTCATTTTCAGTCCAGTCCTTTTACCTGACCATGATTAGAGAAATTTTTTTTTTATTATTATTTTGTAATGTTAAGCCTCTTAACACTGACCAGTGGATCATTGAGCCATAAAAATGGTAGCCTAACTCAGGAATAACCACAGGTGAACCAATTTTAAATTGCATCTTTAGGCACTTTGTTACTAGCAGCATGTTGAAAAAAACCACACCATTTCCACATCATGTTGAACCATCAAGCAAAAAAAAAATCCCAAAGGTAACACAGTTTGACAGTCATGAATGAGTATTTTTGCACCAACAACATAATTTCCAAAGAGTTATTAGCAGAAAACTTGGCTGGTGTGCAGTGTGTCCTTAATAAAATTGAGGAAACAAGGACAAAAGAAGAAGTGGCAAACCTAAAAAAAAAAAGAAAAGAAAAAAGAAAAAAAAAGATAAACAGTATCTGAAAATCACATCCTTAAGAAATCAGGATCCTGTGTCAGTCACCAAAGACCTGACACAGGATCCAAGAGACACATCTGGCAAAGGTTGAAATAATACTGCATTACACACGAACTGGGCTCAAAATCAGTGGGAACAAATCTTATGTAATGACGAATTCACATTTGAAATGTCTGGTTCAAATCTTCATCAGTAATTACAGAGGAGGTAAGTACAACAGTGAGCGTCTACTGCCATCTGTAGAGGCTCTGTCATGGTTTAGGGCTCCATTTCAGCCAGTGGTGTTAGGGATCTTGTTAAAAATTGGAGTTATGAACGAAAAAATATCATCAGATTTTGCTACACCATGCAGTACCAACTGATGGGTAACAGCTTCATTTTTCAGCGTGACAATGATCCCAAACACACTGCCAATGCAGAAAAAGCATACCTGGATAGAAAAAAACACAATAGACCACTATCAGTCATGGATTGGCCTCCCAAGAGCCCCACACTCTATTTCCTTTTATATTTGGACATGGTTCAATAAATCACTGCACCTATTTTCCATTTTCTTAACAAAAAATATGAAGAAAAAATGTAATGTTGCCACATTGTATGTCTAAGAACCATCATCGTTTACTCTGTTTCTCTCAGTGTATATTGTCCCCAAACCATCTTTAAATAGTCATATTATTGACTTTGGTTGCATATGCCGTAGTTCATACTCAAACAATGAGTGTATATGTGTGTGTGGGTGTGAGAGAAAGAGGTGTGTTTCCTGGTGTTTAAATTAAGAGCACATAACTTTTCCTCCAGGTCGCTGAAACAACAGAGCCCTCACCCGCCTGCCAAGTCTGAATGCGGGGTGCAGAGAGGGACATAAATGACCCATTGTTCCTGTGTGTTTGCCTCAGTCTGTGCATGAATGTATGATCATTTACATGTGCCTACAAATGTGTGTGCAGTGTTTCTGAAAGTGGAAGAACGCGTGTATTTTTGTATGTGCGTGTTAGCATGTGTGTGTGTGTTGGGGCTCACTGGGTTTCTAAGTGTGTGTGTGATTAGGTGATCACTGCTTTATATTCCCTACAGAGGAATAAAGAGGGTATTTCTCCTGAAAAAACAACAGTGCACAAAGGGTCCTTTGACAAGGCAGTGTATGTGTGTGTGTGTGTGTTTGGGAAAAGGGGGGTTGGCAGTGCAGGTCTTGGACCCTCTGAACTCCCCTCAGCTGTGACCCAATGCAAGCGAGGCTTGACAATACCTTGTATGTGTATGTAAAGACAACATTACTCAGCCTGCCCTGGCCAGAATCAAAAGCTAAAGGCAGAACTCTATTTTAACACCGGCATGCATTTAATGACACATTGGGCACGCCATTTGCGATTACTGATCAACTTTTTTTTTTTTTTTTTGCATTCCAGGGGTTATTTAATATTTTGTGATTAAGTGTTCAGTTGACCTTTTCTCCTCTCATCAGTGTTGTTTCCAGATACAGCATGCAGCTGTTTTCAGTGAAAAACCCCACTGTGTGCCACCTGCCCAGTAAGTTAGCAATAACATAGTGGAGCATTGAGCAGATAATAAGACTGAATTTCTTTCTTAAATCTCATCTTTGTGGAGACCAGAATAGAGCTAAAAGCGGAGTAAAAGTTGGAGCTAATTCGTCAGGTGGCCACAGACATGACTCCATCTGAACTCTTATGTATAAATAGGCAACTGTTTTTCCAAGCTGATAATGCCACTTTGTTGCTGAGAAAGTTTGGATGCTTTGTTAAATTGAATGAAACTGGAAAACACTGATGTGAAAACTGTTTGACTGAAAATAGTATAAGGAAAACGAGCTCACTTCACGCCCTATGATAGCTGGGACGTGCTAGAGCTTGGCCCAAACTGGGTCATGGAACAAGACAATGATCTCAAGCACAGCAGCAATTGACAACAGAATAGCTGGAAATGAAAAGAATCAAGGTGTTGCAATGGCCCAGTTGAAGTCCAGACCTCAATGTGACTGAAATGTTGTGGAGGTACCTTAAGAGAGTTGTGAGTGTACTTCTACTTCAGTCCCTCAAGCAGATGGACAGACACAGACAGAAAACTGTAGTGGAAATCACTGCACGGGCTCAGAAACACTTCTGAAAAAATTTGTCAGTAAACACGGTTCATCACTGAATCCACAAATGCAACTTAAAGCTCTACCATCCAGATAAATTAAAATATATTATAAAAAAATCAATTGTAAACAAGTTACAGGAACATTTTCTAGGCCCCAGCTCATCTGAGGACTTTTGTGGAATGGGAAACTGTCCTATGATATGACAAAACTAAATCTGTGATTCAAACCCTAGACACTGTGTCCTGTGGCCTAAAGAGCAGAGGGAGCATCCGGCTTATTATCAGAGGATAGTTCAAAGTCAGCAATGTGATAATATGGGATTCACATTAGTGCACATGATAACTTGCATGTGAATTGATACCGATCAGTAAATGCAGGTTTTGGTGCAAATATATGTTGCCATCTGGGGTGGCTGTACCTCAGGAGGTAGGTAGTTCAGTTCATCTACTGAAGGTTGGTGGTTTGATCTCCAGTCTGTGTGCTGAAGTATACTTAAGATACTGAACCCAAAGATGCTCCTGATATGTTTGTCAGAGTGGGAATGTTAGCTAGAAAAGCACTTAGAGATAGAAAAAAAGTGCTTTGAGTGTTCAAGCAGAGGAAAAAAACAATGTAAAAGAACCAGTCCATTTAGCATCTTTTTAGTGACATCCAACCAGCTTCTGCTAATATTCCAAAATACAAAATACACAGGTTTAAAGGAGCAATATATAAGATTCCTTTACAAATTATTAACAAAAGCTGCCACCACAGGGGTTAGAGTTTTTGCAAGAAAGGTAAAATGTTCGCTCCCAACGTAAGAAACAAGGTCATCTATGACAGAAGATGTACTTAGCATGCAGATGTTTGTATGAATTAACTAATTAACCACTAGTGATGCTTATTTGGCAAAGGCAGGATAACAGGATATCATGTGTCACTGCAATTGTTGTCAGTGGAAAGAGCCTCTTCAGAAAAAGAAACCAACACTGGCATTTTAGTTAGCACAAATTTGAACTTACTATAGCTTTTGGGCAAGAATTACACTATTTACTGATTACAGTAATGATAAATATTTACCCTGGGCATTTTCCAACATTCAAATATAACATCATCGCTTGAAAATAATGCCAAATTATCACAAGTTATTGATCCATTTGAGCTAAATGAAAAAAACGTATTAAGAGTAAACACTAACATTAATCCAAATTAGCATTTCTTAGAGGGGTTCATTCCTATTCACCGAACCTATTCTAGTTGCACCGGGAGTCCCTGTTTTGTGGAAGAGTGCATGTGTAATTTCATTTGCTGGAGATGGTAAGTGCACGCTAAAACACAGCCTTGGCAATTGCAGTAACAGGGAGCTATTTACACCTTGACTAACGCGGGTGTAAATGTATGGATGATGTCTACATCTCTACATTTTTTTCCTTCTCTTTTTCATTTCCTCTTTTCTCTCCTGTTTCACTCTCTCTCCTCCTCTATATTTCCTGTCAGGGTATAATACCATGTTGCACCAGTGTCACCGAGTGTTAATACCTTAGCTGTCATCGCAAAATCCCAAGTCTCCTGCCCCTTTTCCTCTCTCCACCCTTATTCACATCAAAGGTTACTGCACTTCTATCCCTCCACCCCCACCCCCTTTGAAAAAGACAACTATTAGTAAAAGGCAGTCCAGACAGACTGACAAACAGACAGTTATATAGATAGATGCTTTCCATTTTCCCCGGAGATCAGCGCTGTACCACACACAGACAGGCACACAGGGGGATTATTTGGGAAAATTCCAGGGCATTTGTTCCAGAGTGGCACCGCGGGCCTCTGAACACCGGCGATTCAGCTAATGTCACTGTGTGAAAGCATCAATCTGTCAACAAAACCCTACTTTGTGGGTCAAAAGGCTTTCAGCATTGCAGAAAAAAAAACAGGAAAAAAAAACAAAACAACGGCTTCACATTTCTCCAATGAGTAAGAGAAAGAGGCCTCGAGTGAGACTGAAAGGAGAAAATTGTTACCATTACCCTGGAAAGGCAAAGAAAGTACACAGCTGGGAAAAAAAATCTCCACGAGGAGGAATAATCAAGATGGTTATTTTTATTTTACTTTTTTCTTTTTTCCATTGAACGCCGCTGCTCCCTTGCATTATCAAAATTGATCGTGGCTATAATTTCAGAGGGGGAGAGAGTGAGAAAGAAAGAGGTTCGGAAGGCCCTATTGTTGGGCCGGCACATTTCAAACACTGTGATATTGTAGCAGTTAAGTGGTAATTTTGTTGGGTACACGCAGTTTTTTTTTCTAGCAGAGTGATGCCATTCTCTGTTATTTTTTTTTTAGCGATTTTAACCGGTGAAAGGGACTCATAGAGCCGATCACAATCACATAAACCTTTTCTGTTTGTATGCTGCACCTGCTTTTTTCTTTTTGATTCTGAAGTCTATGCATAGCCACATCAACTTCCTGCCATTTTATTCTCAACACCACTGGAAACTAATATCTGTCATCAGGACAGCTGATATCATACATTTCTTTTTCCTTTAGATGACATGTAGATGCTTCAGTTTGACACGAAATGTTTTGTGTGTGTGCAAAGCATGGGGATGTTACGCAAGTTTGGAGGTTGAAATAAGAATGAAAGCGGCATTGCATGGCAATTTACCCAGAATCAGCAAAGACGAAAAATAACCGAATGAACCCAATTTTGCATGTCACAGACAAAACAAGAGAGATGACATCAGCTACAGAAACAAAGGCATAATCATCATCAGAGTGACACGCACATGAACCCATGTGCAAACACACACCTCTCTGCCCTCCAGAGGTACACTATCTGCAGCAGGAAGTGCCATGCAGACACTTCCTGTTGGTCCCAGGAACAATGGCTATTGTCGTAAACTGCGCCACTCTGATATGCCGTGACCTCACCTCCGTGTCTCAGCTGACAATAAATCCTCCACCTTTAAATGGACACAGCGATGACAAATTAACAAGGTAATGGCTCCAAAAAGCATAAAAAAGCAGCAAATGAGGTTAGAAGTGGTAAAATACGTAAGACTGGGGTCAAAAAAGAAGCTTGGATGCTTTCAAACTGTATTTTCTGATGTATTTTCCTAAAATTGTTCAAAATTGTTTAAATTTGTCACCAAATTCTTACAGGGAAGTCTCAAGTTTAAAGTACACTTGCTTGCACTTTTACCAAAGGCTTTTGAAGTACCATCTTCCACATGCGCTCTTGTTTCCAAGAGTTGAGAGTATTTACATGTTATAATCCTAATAGACACCAGGCTAGACAGAGGCCCGAGACTAAACTCAAAATCCACCGATTAGAGCGGAATCAGGACTCTTGTCATTTCCCAGCATATCTGATCAGTCCAGCAACCCTGTGTGTGTGTTTACACAACCAGTTGAGTGCCACTGCAGGAAGTACTATGGCCTTTATTTAATTAAATGCGAAAAGGAGATCTACAGTTTTGGTGTCAATTAAGTATTTAGTAGGAAAGTATATGTATTAGGTAACTAATTACTAGGTAAGTATATATAATAAGTAAATCGGTAAGCATTTAGTAGTTAAGTATTAGTGGTATGCAATAATGCAGATTTTCATATCCATCAGATACCAAGAAAATACGTCGTGGTATTGCCGATACCAATAATGAAACTTACTAAACTATAGAAACAAACTAAAGTATCGATCATATTGCACTTGTACCAATTCAGTACCAATGCCAGCACTGGTATCAATAATGTCAATATTTGAATTGATCTGCCCACCTCTAGTAAGTATATGTAATCAGAATCGATCAGAATCAGAATACTTTAATATTCCATAAGGAAATTATGTGTTGTATTATTATATGTAAGTGGGGTAAATATTGAGTGAGTGAGTATACATCAAAATATTACAAGTTAAAGCTGCTGTGCATGTAACACAGAACAAAGTAAGAGCTGACAGGGAATTTTGAATATAAATTTAAAAAAAGGGGTAAAGTGTACACCCGCTGTTATACAGAATATGATCATGGTAAAGTCATTTCGCATGGAGCTTTCATATATGTACATTTGCCACACAGGATGGATGAACCATATATTGCACATTTGCTTCCCCAGACAATCTCGGCATTCCAACTTCTGTGCTGTACCGTGAGATAGATCGAACATTTCGAGAGAACATATTTAGAGAGAGAGAGAGACGGAGAGAAACAAAGAGCTTTGTATTCATTAATCACCTGATGCCACAGCACCAGTGGTCTTTGTAGTGTGGGAAATTATGAAACACAACCAGGCTCCCTTACCTTATGCTTAGCATGATCCTCGAGGGTGTTAGAAAAAGGCTTCCAACATTCAACAGTGCTTTTTTTTCTTTTTGACACAATGCATGTGTGTATTGCAACATCTCTTCATCCCCATCTGTACGGAGCAGATGCCGTCAGGATGCTTCTGGGGATTAAACGCCTCTCGCAAACACAATCTGCCTTCGCCCCCCCACTACCCATTCACATCTTCTTCACCTTTCCACCTTTCTTTCATTTTTCCCTCTTATTCTCCCTTGTTTATTATTTCAATTTATTGCCAATGCTGACTCCTCCATTCGTCTCCACCCTCATATTTTAACGGCTTAATGCACAATTGTTCATCACCATTCCTACCCAGGTGTCAAAAACCATTCAGCCTCCAGCCCTCACCACACGGGATGCAATTGATATGATCCATGTAGACTTAAGATTTAAACTTAAAAGCTGCACTGAGAGATTTTGAGGGATTTTTGGCCTAGTGTTTTGGTTTGGACAACAACTTTGCTGTTTTGGTTTAGTGCAATTGCCCAAAACCATGTTTCCAGACACAGCAATCAGTTGTCCAACTGTGCACAAATGAGCAAATCCACATCCCCTTGTAACTTGAGAGAGGTACAGCTAATTAACTGAAAGTGAGCTGCTGGACACCCAGCTTTACCTGACATATTTTACCTTATCAAATAAAAGATGGTGCAACAGATTTACAGAACAAAACAAATGTCAGGTACTTCTGTCCTTTTCCAGTATGTTACAAAATCAGGGCTTCAACCGTTTTCCATTTTTCACTCATTGCCATAATTTTTCTCACAACTGCTTTGATCCTTTGCTCATACCGAGGCTCCTGCTGAGTCTGCTGGCTTATCACTGGCTCTGAGCTCTGTTCATGTTCAGCTGGGTGAAGGTGATTAAAGCGTCTGATTAGGTTTATTGTCACAAACATTTTTCTGTTGATCCTTCCATGATTTACTGTGGCAAACTCTGTGTCTTCACTCACACAAAGAAGAGCTTCATTGCTAGTGACTGCTAGCATCTGCACATTGTGCATGAATGAAATGGACCAGCTTGTAATCAGACATGCAGGAGGCTAACCAGCCAGTCACCTATTCTGGTCCCTGGCCGGTGAATCTCTAGTGTCATCCAAAAAAGGTCAACCTAACTGCTAATAGAAATCACTCGAGGCACAGCACTTATTAACACAAAAAAATGGCCCCCACAAAATACCAGAGTTATCATATCCCCTTGTTTGGGGTGTAAGGTTTAAGTTTTCACTTTAATTTGTCTCCTGTCTGTGCTTCTATTTCACCTACATTTATTCCTAGAGCTGTTTTCCTGCAATTCAACCTTATCGGAAAAACAAAATCATTGTTATAGGCTCCAGCCCCCCCCGTGACCCTGAAAAGGATAAGCAGTAGAGAATGGATGGATGGTTAGTATGTTGGATTCAACATGAACCAAAGTCACGGTGGCACAACTTCATATCTACCTCTATATATTTACTGATAATGAGATTTAAAATAAAAATCGCACTCACTGTTAATGCTTTAAAGGCTGAGCATGTATACGGGACTCTTTAAATGAAACATTATGTGCATGTTTGTGACAAAAACTCTGCGTGACAGAAAAAGAAGTAAATTGTGCATGTGTGTAGTGTGTGCAAGCATGGCTCGAGGGGTGAATGACTTTTATCCTTCTGTCAGAGGGAATGTGTCAGATTTCGACTCTTTTGTTCCTTGTCGCCGAGCCTTGTCGTTACGTCTATCCACACGCGCGTGCATGTGTTTGCCTGCCATCCCTGTCGGCTTTAGTTATTAGTCACTGGCTCTGTCGAGAGGCGCCTTTTTTTTCCCAAATAGTTTGGAAGTCATAAATCCATAAGCAGACAGATGTAAGCTGGCGACCAAATACAGACATATATTAGGCATTCCCCTGGATCCAGCAAGCTGCTTGATGGGACATAAATGCAATCATATCCTTTCTCCTAAATCCCTCAGAGCTTTCACATTCTCCCTTCACTACTGCTGATAGACTATTAAGATACAGATGCTACTGTGTATACAGTACACTAAGTCTGTTGAGATCATTCTCATGTATACCATATGTCTCCCCTTAAATTTTGATGCACTGCATCTTCTCTGAAGTGTTGATAAGACATTTGAGTGGAATATAGCAAGCATTATAGTCCATGGCGTACTGTGGGCTGCAGTGCTGGAACGATCACAAAGAAAAAGCTGAATGAAACAGAGAAACTGAGTGAGCACATTTTGCAAAAAGGTTATTCAGTGTAGCATGTAATAACCAAAATGGAAACCGGGGTGATTTTCCTGTGTTTTCGAGGTAATCTGTCTGTGTGTGAGAATGAGAACAAGATAGGTCGCATCCTGTCTGCCACCCAAAATGTAAACCCTTTGAAATCATTATGCTACTATTACTGTAATTGAGTTTGAGAATAATACCTAATGCTTCAATAATACCAGATTACAAATTCATTATGATATGCTATAATAATGCTGGCCAGATGCTGCTGTTTTGTCTGGCTGGAAAATGAATCTAATCCAGACTGGACATCTGACAATGGAGGTTTTCATAACCCCCAAATGACTTTGAACAGGTTTTTGGTTGTATTCATTTGCAAAAAAAAAAAAAAAAAAAAAAAAAAAAAAAAATAAAAAAAAAAAGAAAAAAAACAAAACAAAACAAAACAGGCAGC
>VVHJ01008546.1:0-10501 GCA_015107715.1 Tylochromis polylepis | reverse complement strand
TACAGTTTGAGTACAGTTTTCTGGTCCGTGTCAGACTTTTCATAACCAAACCATGTCCATGCTGCGGAGGTAGCCCCTCGTTTAGGAATAAGGTCCTCGATTTGTTTGACTGGTCCTTCTGTTTGGAGCGACCTGGTTCTGCCTCATCTTCACTGGCCGTGCTGGTATTCTCTGTGCCTGCATCCATGTGGAGACTTTATGACCTTGTTAGTAACAGGTTATAACTATTATATCTGTAACAATTTGAATACATGTACAATGTTCCTGAATAAGTGTATTTTTTTTTCCCCTTGGTTTTATTACTAAACATTGAAACAGATTTGACAAAAAAAGCAGGCTCTACTGAAACACCGCTTTCCTTCCTTCTGATAAAATCAAAAAGGTAAATGCAGAAAACGTCTAAATGTGCTGAATTAGTGTTTATTGGTAAAGTAGTAAATGACAACAGGACCAAGAAAAATAAAGTAAAAACTTTAAAACGGCGCACACGGGTACAAGCGCAACAGCATCAGCCACTAGCGTCGGCTACATCGTAGGCTCTGCGTGGATTCAAGGCAGAAATATAATCCAGCACCCTGGCTTCTCTGAATGAACACACTGAGTGAGCATAAAAGACTTTTGCACTCGTCCGAAGAAAAGCTGTCGGTGCAGCAGGTGTGAACAACCTCCTGAATGCCGCCGCCCTGCTGTTAGCTGAAGTAAACACAGAACAGCGTAGAACTGAACTGATTAATCAGCATGTTGTCACCAACACCTGATCTGTGGAATCCTAATATTGGAGTAATGCATGCTTATAAAGAATGCTGAGAGATGATCTGCAATCATACAGGTGAATGATAAAATGAAGCTCACTTCCTGCCTCAGGCCTGGCTTATAAAGATGCCTGACACTGTTATGTCACAGTCCTGGTGTTGTATATAAAGCCTGGCTGGGTGTTTATACATGTAGAAAGTTTTAATGAGAGAGCGCGAGGCTGAAGGAAGTGATGATTCATGCATTGTAATTGAAGAGAGCAGAGCGCTGTCATTACTGACGGCTCTGTGTATGCAGGACCGTTGCTCTGACTCCGCGCTCGGCTGAGCTGCAGGCCCGGGCTCGAAGCAGCGCGCGAAGACCCTCCTTACCCAGCAGGCGAGTAGATGGATGTTTATGTGTCGCAGGTCAGGGGGGTCACCCCGCTCGCCTTTCCCTGTGCCTACTCAGCAGCTAAGTGGATGTAGTTGTTTGTGTAGCCTGCAGTCTCACCTGGCTTGGTGGGTGTAAATCTGAGGCTAATTGTTAGTTTTGTCAGACAGCCGGCCAGCTGTAAACAGCAGATTGAGGAAACTGGGTGTATAATGAGGAGGACACGCCCGCTCAGACTTTCTGATGGAGCCGCTTCAGCTCCCACGCTCATATCTTCCTTTCTGAAATCTTACACTCAGGCCTGTGTCATGCATTAGTATGAGTCCGCTGACATCTCGGCTGCTGTTTGTGATGTATTCTTTGAAAGTCTGGAAAATACAAATGTCAACATCCACTCTGTACATTATGTGGCTTAAAATGTCTCTCTGTGAAAAAGAAGTGGTGAAAAATGATGAGAAATCACGAACTTTAACCAAGTATTTATCCATAACAAGAGAAACACAGTGTAGTAGTGGAATAATGATTTACTTCTGCACATGAAGGAACGAAGCCTGTCTGCAGGAGATGCTGGGCGTGTCTTCTTAAAGACGATGGTCCTGTTGGCCTGTGTTATGGGACGTTGCTGTCTTTGTTTCAAGTTTGAGTAACTGTAGCTGTTTATCCAGATGTTGTCACTGTCCTAGAACAGCTCCTGTAATGTTATATCGCTCTGCCTCCAGATAGTAATACTAGAGTAAAACCTTAGAAATGTGATTTGCGTGCACACATGCATCACATCATATGACATCACTACTAAAACACAGGCGGATTGACATGATTGTAACCTGTGTAGCTGATATTGAACATATTTGATATTCCAAAATTGCTCATTTCTTCTCTTCTTTGGCTTGATAATATAAATATTATGCTTAGCCTTCTGTGTCTGCGATCGCCGTCATTGAAATGAACTCTGTCCCAGTCTTAACGAGCCATCAATCTTCAGCCGCCCTCCTTCATGTACAGAGTGTGGCTGAAACAATACAGCGTAACTGCTGCTGATGAGGCGGCCACTTCCAGCATGAGGAGAGCAGAAAGGCTTCACTGGTGGGATGTGTCATCATACAGCGATAAACGATTATCTCTCCGTAATACGTGGACAGATACCAGCTCCATAGTTGCACTAATTCATTTGCTGTGCTCGCCACACAAAAGCTGACATAAAAACACTCTTCTGAAGAGGTAGACCTACTAAAGGTATATAATAGTTTTTATTTTTTGCAAAGTATTTTATTCAAATGCATTGAGTGCATGGAGAATAGCTTTAAAGATGGCACTATTCATTGTTAGATTTACTATCTGATGGCAGCTTTAAGTGAGTCTTCCTTTACATAAGGAGCAGCGATTATTCTGGTTTGTAGAAATAATGTGTCGGTAATCCATCCTTCAGCCACAGGGGAATGTGGCTGCCCAGTTGGGAGGTCCTTGCCTTTCTTTGGAAACAGAACCAGGACCAGCGGGCCAAGAATGAAGCTATTCTATGAGGGCTTAGCTCCAGGCCTGGCCCCGCTCCTCATTGGCTGTGTGAAATTGTTCTGCGAGGTGGAAAACCTGCTCGCATTCTTCTCCGATGAGCTGTTCTGTCACTCGGAGAGCTCTGAGAAGAGAGATGTGCTGTTTTATAGATTTGTTGTCATCATGTAGATGTCTCTGTGCCTCACAGCTCACACAGCACCAGTAATTATACAACAGGGCACAAAACGGGCCCACCGAGGCAGGCCGAGCTGGATAATCGCCGCTTTACATGTGACTGCACGCTGGACGCCCCGTCCAAACTGCTCTGCATGCTATTGTGTTTGTTCACACGTATGAAACGCAATGTGATTGCATAACGAGAGAAATGTAGGAAACAGTCAAAACAAACCCGCCACTGTTGAAAGATAATAACACACTTTTGTTTGTACGGCAGACAAGAAATGCAGCTCGATGACTTCACAGTAACAAAGTGTCTTCACATGAAAAGGTCAGGACTTTAACAGGAAACCTTTAACACCGTGAAGGCTCTATCCCAACTATCACCAGGTTCAGTGATGAGTTTATCAAGTTTAGTTGTTTAGTTGGACGTCTAGGATTCATAACCAGAATAACTCGAAGTACCCGCTCTCAAAATTCCTGTAGGAAAAACTCTGACCACAAGATTTTTTTTTAAACGACTTATAAAAGTTTGGCTGGTCTGGCAGGTCTCAACTTTAAAACGGTTTTTTTTTTTAGGGCTGGGTGATTAGCTGAGGGAGGCGACTCTGTAGTTGCAGAAAGACGTCCTGTTGATTAAAACTTAAAGCTAATTTTAAATATGACTTTGATAAATGTTGAAATTCATAAATTTACAACCATTTCTAGAATCGGATTGGGCCTTTACTCAGTAGGAAGTATGCTCGGTGGCTAACAACTTGTGATTGACAGTTAACTAACGAACATGTGGTTTTATAGTCGGTTTCACCCCTCGCCTTCGCTGTCTGTGATTATAAATCAAGCCCAGGCTTTTCCCTTTACAGCAGCGCACCTTTTCCACTCCCCAGGAGCCTAAAATCACTCACAATTCAGTTTATGCTGAGTCAGGAAAAAGAGGGGGAAACCTTTGGTCGGCAAGATCTATCTAGAAGACATGCAAGTCATAACAAAGACGAGCCTGTGGAAAGATCGTTAAAGGTTGCCTGCAGTTGTGGGGGCTCCTCACCTAGTCTGCTTTTGGTGGTATGCAGCTAAGTTTCGGTTGGTAGTCGATGTCGACCCCTTCTTCTTCTTCGTTACAGTGTATCCCTCTATTCTGATGATGATTGTGTCCCCCTTTGTTTCCTTTTCATATTTATTCCTTTTTTATCTGAAAAATATTTAAAGTTGTAAAGTAAAGGAAATGCAGGTTTTGTGCTCTTAATAATCATGTCAGATATGAATGTGTCTTGTTTGATGGCAACTGTAATTTTGAGCAGCACATGGCAAAGCTAGTAGTCATGTTTTTATTATCTTAGATCTTATTTTTTAAAAATACTTCTCTTTTTTTAACATTCAAACATGGTTTTGTCTCATTACTCTTAGATTACATTATGAGGGTCTTTACCTGCCTTAACAAAAAGTCTGAATGATTAAAATGTACAGAACACAACTAAGAGATGCGATCCTGTCGTTGTTGTTTTAGGCTTTTTTTTAGTTTTAAGAGCCTTCATGGCTGTACTCTCAGCTATAAACTGTCTTATGCACTAGTATGTATCTTGAGGTCCTCAGGCAGAGGTCTGCAGTCTGTTTGTGGGGCCCAGCTGGAAACTGAAGGAGACAGAAAGTTTGCTATCAGGGCCTTGAGGCTCTGCAACGACTGACTGAGGCAATCGGGGTGGAGGGGATCTGTGCTGATTTTAATTTTTTAATTCTCTTTCACTGTCTGACTTTGGATTTTGAAAAGTACAGTATGTGGAACAACAGAAAAACCTTGCTGACTTTTGGAGACTGCTTTTATGTTTCGGAGTCTTTATAAATGGAACTGGGTCTGGGCGGTTTAAGCCACTGATTGTGAAGCAAGCTGACCCGGTTCACCCTCCTGCCCCTCATCCTTTTCTCTCCATATTCAGCAGTCACATGAAAAGAGGGCCGTTTTGAGGCCATTGAAGCCGCAGTCAGGCTAAAGTGTCGCCTTTAAGGAGCCCTCCGGGGAAGCCTGGCCAACACATAAAAGCTTTGGATTCAAGGCAGAGACTCCACAGAGGCCTCTTCAAGGCCGGGGTTCAGGACTGAACCGAAGCTGCTCGCCACAACAGACCAGCAGGAGAAAATATGCAGTCGCTGCAAGAAAAGAGCGGCAGCAGGGAGCCTTTTTACTGCCAACAGGAAGGAGACAGGGTTTGAAGGAGCGTCATCGAGGCAGCGCTCACTTTGACACGAACAGTGGAGTGCTATATGAACTCTAATGGTACTTTACTCAGGACCGTTGCCCACTTCATACCCTTAAACAGAGTACATATAAGATGAGAGAAGGAGTTTATTTCCCACCACCTGCAGGAGGATAAAGTTATCAGCATACAGCGTATACCACTGAATCACAGTTATCTCTTCTCGTACAGCAGTAAAAGATTTATTCCACCTTAACTAGCTGACTTAGGTGGCTTGATATCAGCTGGTAAAGTCGTAACATTAGCCTGCTTCTTTAATCTGTTTCTTTGCTGATTTCCATAAGTAGGAATTATGAACGTGACTAGATTTAGAGCTGCGATATGGACAAAACTTTATATCACGATATATGTAATTTTATATCCCGATAACGATATATATTGCGATATAGTATTTTTCCTTAAAAAAAAAAAAACTCTCTATATATCTATCTATCTATATGATATATAAGTGGTAGAAAAGATTTGATGTATTTGTGTCCCTACTTGCTGGCGGCATGTTTTGCATATTCCCACAGCCTGGTCGGTGTCAGACTTTGCAAACCCGAACCACTTCCAGACAATTGAACCCCGACAGCCTCTTTTTGGCACCAGTTCCTCCTCGGGCTCTATATTGTCTGTATTGTCAGCCCCGCGCTCCTCTAAACTTTCGGAGGAAATCTCCATCTCCGCCATGTTATTTACGTCCACACTCTTCTGTCGGTGTCGTGAACCTTGCGAGTTACGTAAAATGCTACCGCTAAGTAGTAGCATATACTGCAATTACATTAGTTTACAACGTGTCATTTTAACGTGCAACATAACGAACATGTTACACGTTAAAATTACAATATATACGATAGAGTGCTCTATCGTATGGTAGACATTTTTATATATACGATATATATCGTAATATTGCACAGCACTAAATGCAAGTGTGTCATATCTGGTAGGCATTTCTTTTGAATCACAGTAAAACTAAAGCATTAATACTGTTTATTTAACAATTAATAAGAAAACATTCATTAATTAATACACTGAGCTCTCTGTGAGTGTCACGGAAAATGAAGAGAGGGTGCCTCTTAATCATCTTAATCTTTCACTGTTTAAAAGGAGTCATGAGGTGTTTTACCTGACTGGCAGGTGCTCCTGTATCTTGGCTATGAGTCCCATTGAAGGGTCTGAGCGAGTGTACATAGTAGCCAGGATTGCAATGACCACAAACAGCCAGGATGAAGGACTAGCAGGATACACTCCTGTTATCACACTGTTCTGGTAGAGTGAGAGAAAAAAAAAGTTATTCTCTGTTTGCAATCATTTCACTGGCATTCAGTACAAAAATTCACTTATAATTAAGGTAGTAGATTACATAAATGTTCAACTCTGAATGGCTAAATTAGATCCAGCTCAGTTTCACATTGGATTTATAAAAGACATAAGCAATATTTTAACTGTAAATTCAAGCCTCAAGAAGGTAGGTGTCCAACACAGTGTGAAATGCTACCACATCAAAAATGACTTTAGCAATTATTCATAGCGCCTCTAAAAAAAGAGTGGTCAAAGTGAAGATTAAATAAAGAGAGTCAAACACTCACTCATGAAGTCTGTGCAGTAATGTGTTGCATTCATCGCTGACAATTAAGCCCACATGAAAAAAAAAACTTGCTCAAAGCAAAACTAAAAATAACTGTTATACTAAGGCAAATATAATGAGACTAAAATGAAAACAAAACTACAGAGTGAAAGTCACTCTGACATTTAACTGCGGCTCAGATGCACGTGCTACCGTAATGAGTCAAGGAACCACTGTAATACCAAAAGAGGAAGAATGATACCAACGATGGTTTCGGGACAGGCTGCTTAGCACGAACAAAGATACCTTAACTCTGATGATACGCTTCTTCCATGAACGCATGCCAGAGAGGTAGATCTCAGTGAGGGCCTGGTGGGACAGCTGCAGATCAATGCCATCTGGGGTAACGGTGAATTGAAAAGCGACGGCTTGGTGGGCTTCTGCCATGATTACCGTGCACAGTGAACCTGAAATAAAGACAGAGCAAAGGAGAGGAAAGGTTTTCTTTAACTAACAATTTAGAAAAGTCATCCGAGACCCTACAGGCCAGAGAAACGAGTGTTTAGACACAAGAACACATGTAGAAAATTACCAACCTCAGGCGAAAGTAGACATCAAGCACAAGTACTCAACACTCCAGGTGTCAACTTTTAAAACAGGCACAACAGAGCACAACCTGTTTAAATATTTGACAGGTTTTCCAGATAAACAGGATCGGTGAAACTCTTAACTTTGGGATGAGACAAATTGTGTGCATTTCCATTCCAGAAAGGACTACCTGACATGTTGTCCTGGCCTCCCCTCCTGCTGAGCCTGAAGGAGCTGTTAATCATTATATGACCAATATCAACGCACATATCAAAACGCATTCATTCAATTAATCTGTTATACAAGGACATAATAAGAGGAACTGTACCTGATTATAATTGAGTCTCTGTGGACATTAAGCCACTGATAACCTGACAGTTAAAACATGTACTGTTCATTACTGTAGTAATCACTGTTTAAATAAAACACAACTGTATGAAGCTTTAGACACTAATAAACTAACAATCTTATGTCATGTTGTGATCGACCACACTAATAGAAATTCTCATCACAATCAGCATATAGTGCTGGTGACTATGTGAATGAGTCCAAACTATGAATGAACAGAGGGCACTGGAAGAAAAGCAACAGTGTGAACTTTCTGACTCATTCTACTACTTTCTTTTTTAAGATAAAGGTCATGACCCACACTGCCATATTTCAGCTCCACTAAATTGAAACGTGACCTCTCAGCTCTGTAATGCAATGGGAACTTGTGGTATTTGAACTCTGTTGATGACTTTTCTTGGCACCCCTAATTCAGAGTAAATATACTCGGAGTTGACTACACAGAGTGTCATCGGCCTGACCCTGAGTTTTCTGTTAATCAACTCAGTGTCAGGCCAGGTCAGAAAACATAAAATCCAGCTAAAGATAAGCGTTATAACTACAATGGTTCTCATCTTTCTTTGCTAACCCAGACTTTCTTCCTGTGACTCTGGGGCACACCCATAAAATGGGTCATATAACACACAAAACATACTGATTCCACTTCACTCATGTGAAAGAGGTCATGGAGAATGATCAATTACATTAAAATTTTATCACACGAAAAAGCATCATTGGTGCTACAAATGAGGTAAGAAAGAGAGAAACGCTGGAAGAAAAGCGTTTGGCTAATCATGCAAATTTGCAAACAAACATAATTATTTTACTACTTTACAGCACAGCTTTGAGCTGCTGCATCATTGCTGTACTGCTCAACTGGTTCGCATGAATCTATGCTCACAGTGAATAAAAGCTACTTTTAGGGTCACCACAGTGGGTAGCTCCGCATGTTTGATTTGGCAGATTTTTACACCGGATGCTCTCCCTGACGCAATCCCCCAAAGGGATTTATGTCTCCTCCTGGAATTCTACCAATCTGATCTTTCACTTGTTGGGAAAATGCATAAACAACTACACTTTACAGCCACTCCATTTACAGCCCATTTTAATCCACAACTCTGAACAGATGCTGTTCAGCATAAATTACCAAAACAGTCTGGCCTTGACACTGAACACTCTGGCTTTAGGCTCAACAAACCTTACTAAGCCATTGCTTTTACTTTAAAGTACACCCCATAGGTGAGGGGTTGTAAACGTAAATCACCATAAAAGACCTGAGTGAGGCATTACCTTTTGTAGCAATAACAAATTAAAGTGTCTGCCAGATAAATATTAGATTAACTGCTAACAAGTCCTTGGCTATGAGATTTAGCTATCCAGGGGCATATTACAACAATCAGGACTTGTACAGGGTGGGCCATTTATATGGATACACCGTAATAACATGGGAATGGTTGGTGATATTAAAGTCCTGTTTATGGCACATTAGTATATGTGAGGGGGCAAACTCCTCAAGATGGGTGGTGACCATGGTGGCCATTTAGAAGTCAACCATCTTGGATACAACTTTTGTTTTTTCAATAGGAAGAGGGCCATGTGACACATCAAACTTATTGGTAATGTCACAAGAAAAACAATGGTGTGCTTGGTTTCAACGTAACTTTATTCTTTCATGAGTTATTTACAAGTTTCTCTTTGTTCACAGCCATTGACATGTCGAAGAGGTTAACACGTGAGGAGCAGATTGAAATCGTGTTGATATCTGGTGAACGCAGTAACCGGGTTATTGCAGCAGATTTCAATGCAAGACACCCTACGAGACCACCCATCTCCCATGCTACAGTCAGCAAACTGCTTGCTAAGTTTCGTGAAACTGGTTCAGTGTTGGATTTGCCAAAATGTGGACGCAAGAAAACTGTCACTAATGAAGAAACATCAGTGGCTGTCCTAGCTTCATTCAGCAAGAGCCCACAGCGTAGCACTCGCCGCATGTCACTGGAGAGTGGCATTAGTCGAACATCCCTTCGGCGGATATTAGCTACTCACAAATGGCACCCTTACAAACTCCAGCTACTGCAGCATCTCAACGAGGATGACCCAGATCGGCGCACAGAATTTGCAGAATGGGCAAAACAAAAATTGGAACAGGACCCTCAGTTCACGCAGAAGATTTTGTTCAGTGATGAGGCAAACTTTTATGTGAATGGTGAAGTTAACAAACAAAACCACCGCTATTGGTCTGACACTAACCCACATTGGATGGATCCCTCCAAGACTGTTGGAACAACAAAAGTGATGGTTTGGTGTGGTATATGGGGTACAACGATAGTGGGTCCATTCTTCATCAATGGAAACCTCAAGGCCACTGGATATTTGAAATTGCTACATGATGATGTGTTTCCCTCTTTATGCACTGAAGCTGGCACGTTCCCTGAGTTTTTCCAGCAAGATGGTGCACCACCACATTATGGGTGCCAGGTCCGAGCATTCCTAGATGAACAGTTTCCTGGAAAGTGGATTGGTCGTCGTGGGCCAGTTGAATGGCCCCCAAGGTCTCCCGATCTGACCCCCTTAGACTTTTATCTTTGGGGTCATCTGAAGGCAATTGTCTATGGTGTGAAGATACGAGATGTGCAGCACCTGAAACTACGGATACTGGATGCCTGTGCTGGCATTTCTCCTGCGGTGTTGCTATCAGTGTGTGAAGAGTGGGAGAAGAGGGTTGCATTGACAATCCAACACAATGGGCAGCACATTGAACACATTTTATAAGTGGTCAGAAACTTGTAAATAACTCATGAAAGAATAAAGTTACGTTGAAACCAAGCACACCATTGTTTTTCTTGTGACATTACCAATAAGTTTGATGTGTCACATGGCCCTCTTCCTATTGAAAAAACAAAACAAAAGTTGTATCCAAGATGGCCGACTTCTAAATGGCCACCATGATCACCACCCATCTTGAGGAGTTTGCCCCCTCACATATACTAATGTG